>CAVMGG010000377.1:0-41945 GCA_963680895.1 Fragum sueziense
CATTTGAAAACATTGAAATTTTGTCATTTGGGTATTGGTTAAAGTGAATGATTGATGGCCTATATCTGTTTATTCTTTGTTATAGACAACTGTCAGAACGCAGGCTGTTATACCAATGGCGTATAGTAGGAACATCTGATCAATGACGTTGACTTCAGAGACGTCATGAAATAAAAAAGATCCATTTGAAAACATTGAAATTTGTCATCTGGTTATGGGTTCAAGTGTGTTATGTGTGACTGTGCCCTATTACTGTTTATTGTTTGTTGTAGACAACTGTCAGAACACATGCTGTAATCCCGATGGCGTATAGGAGGAACATCAGTACACTGACCTTCACCTTTTCTGTCGTTGTTAGTGGGGTGTTGATGTCTGAAACAAAATTATTTTCAAAAAGTAGACTTACAGATAAAGAGGGGATAGAGATATTCTCACTGGTGGTGAACTCAGCCAAAGCGAGGGACGTTTTTTCGCGATCAATCCGTCGGTGATGTTATAAAATATCGTAACTACGGCTTTATCGAAGCCGTAGTTACGAGATTTTATAACAACACCGATAGTTTTTCAATACAAAACGGTAAACCCGGTCTGTTTTTAGAACAGGTTCATTGTCATTAGAAAAAAATATATAAACTCACATTTAATCGCAAAATATCTATACCTTGTTGTAGCGAAAATTGTTTTAGTTCACCAACAGTGATTCTAAATTTGTTATTTCAAATCCAAACCATTTGTTTTGGATACTCATTAGAATCGTCTCGACGAGTTTTTTCAACAATAAACTCCGTGACATCAGCTGAACAGGTACTAGGTTTTAGCTGGTAAGCAACACTATTCCGCTTACTAAAGAATACATTAATACAAGAAACGACCAACAATAGGAGTTTGAGTTTATTGGGGTTTTACGCCGTTTTCAACTACCAGGGTCATATCGCGGCGGCTGGAGCACCTACCCATGGATTCCTGTTGTTTCTCAAACCAGTACTACCACAACACCCTTACCGAGCCTCCAGCTGCTCGCCCACTTAGGTTAAGGATTTCAACCAACAATAGGAAGCAATACGTCAAATAAAAATCAGACAAAAGACAGACAGACACTTCTTCAGACGTTCCTTTGAACGCATCTATTTTACATCGATTGAGAAGCAAGTTTCTTCAACTTACTAGTATTTTAATCCCTCTCGATTGAACACAGACGAAAAAAGAAGCGGACAGACAGATGGACAGAGAGACAGATAACAAGATAGACGAAAACTGACAAAGATTCGGACAAAAAAGACAGACAAAAATACAAACAGATACCCTCAAACTGTGTAGTTTTAAGTTCCACAGAAATGACGACTGTATCGTCTACATTAGAGTCGACCTCCATCTTCTGTGTAGGTCTATTATACCGTAATATTAGTGATGAAAGTGTTTGAGAAAGTGCAATGCTGCTTTTCAACAAAAACCGAGTAACTGCAGCTTGTTTTAAGCTGCAGTTACGAGGTTTTTGTTGAAAAGCGACGATAAATACCTTCGTATCTTGGTTAACACTTCTCCAAACTAGACCTGACTTTGATATTTGAAAAAGCTTAGGACTACTAGTATTATTTCCTATACTCTATTACTAAACATCTTCACGTCCCGGGACGCCATTCAAAATTTCACTACTATGAAACCTACTATGAAGGGTTAACATGTACCAAAGAAACCGACATTTAGACAAGCAGGCCTCAGACAAGTCTAATTTAACGCAGTTGTGGTCACTCAGTTTATGTGCAAAGTTCTTATAGTATACATTGAAGAATTGGTAAAGCACTGGGCATTCAGCACTTTCTTATTTTCTCCTAATGTTATCCAAACCAAAAACAATAATATTTTACTTTAAGTTGTCTTGCTAAAGAGTAGCTGCCAATTTGATATAAATATAGGAAGTGAGTACATTCCAATGATGATAAGTTAAATAATTCGACAAACTCGCAAAATACATAACACTTTTATGGCGCTTACGCCTACATTTACATGTAATCGGTTCAAAATTAATGTGAATTGGCGTTTTTGGACATGGGAAAAAAAGCCACTTTGTTTTGGCACATGTAATGGCACTATCGTTAATGTGCGACTGCGACTGAGGCTACAACAGGCACTGCTTGCTAGGAAAGTTTGAGTTTATTGGGGTTTTACGCCGTTTTCAACTGCACCTATTCATGGATTCCTGTTGTTTCTCAAACCAGTACTACCACAACACACTTACTGAGGCTCCAGCTGCTCGCCCACTTAGGTTAACGATTTTAAACCCTTTGGTGGGTGATGATTTTGTCAGAAAGGGTATTAGCCACGGCCGGGTATCGAACTCGGGACCTCTCGAATGAGAGGCAGATGGGCTACTAACTGCTTGCTAGGAAAAGGGAAACCCTTTACGGACAAAATGTCCCACGCAGAACCAAGGTAAAGAAAGAGAAATATTCGTGCTAAGTTGAGACATGTATGTTTGAGTTATTTCCCTTCTATGAGAATTTTTTATTTGTTTCGATTTAACGATGCTCTGTCAAAGCTTTTCAAAAGTCTTTTTACAGCTACAATAGAGAAAAGAATGACATGCAGTGCCTGAGTGGGCCAGGAGAGAAAATGACAACCAACAATTTCTGCCTTTGAAGCAGCGACTTAACTAAACTGTCAAAAAAGGCTTGTGAAATGTTGTTCTTGAGATGTTGACCAACACTTGAGCCAACTATATAGTAATGCGCTGACATCGCATAACGCATGAATCCGCAGCAAAATTTTAGATGCGCTGATCAGCAAAATTTCCCTTTGTACAAATTTTCATCGTACAAAATCCACGGTGGGTAACCCACGTGACTTTTGGGAAGCGTTCACACCGAAAAAATCGTCCGCTTCAAGGTATGTTTTGTTTAATTTCTCAGCTTATACGCTACGGATCTTGATGAGATAAAGTGCACGGAACGCGCATTTGAGAGGGCTATGCCCGGTTCTAACTCACCCTGCTCCAAATCCAGTGGTTTCTTCAAACATTCGAGCCAAAATATTTTTAAGTGCAAAATGAAAGTGGGAAGCGTTCACATGCACCTAAAAAAACTTTCGTTTGAATGTTTGAAGATACCATGGGATTTGGAGCAGAGTGAGTTAGAGCCGGGAATAGTCCTCTCAAAGGCGCGTTCCGTGCACTTTATCTCGTCAAATTCCGTAGCGTATCAGCTGAGAAAATCATTTCTTTACCAAAATTTGTTTTGTCGTCTGTAACAGCTTTTAAATTGAAACGGTCCAATGTATCGCCGCCGAGTCCGGATAGCTCAGTCGGTTACATCGGAGTCTGTCAACCCAGGGGTCTCGAGTTCGAACCTCGGCTCAGCCAGTATCCATTCTGACATTTGACAAAAGTCATTTGTCTCTCACCGATGGGTGTGAATCATCTACGTGAGAGAGCAGCTGGAGGCTCGGTTTGGATATTGTGGTTGTACTGGTGCGAGAAATACCAGGAACCCACGGTTAGGTGCTCCAGCCGCCGCGATATGACCCTGGTAGTTGAAAACGGCGTAAAACCCAAATAAACTCAAACCCAATGTATCGCCGTTTTGAAAATGATTTGAAACATATTTGTTTCGTTTCAAGAAGATGATACGGTGCGAAAATTAATGGGAAATATTAATAAATAAAAAAGTTATGGCACTTGTCCCGAAACTTTTAGGACAGCCCTCGTATTATTGTATCTATTTTTAAAAGTTAACATACACATATTTTTTACTTCCGATATTGTTGAAACAAGTGTTAAGATATCAATTAAATTTAAATTGAAAGCGACACGTCTAACCCTTTTGCAGAAGCCAAAGTTTTATTTCTTTTTATCTATCTCTTTGTCGTATCGGTGCAGCTAATTTGAATGGAACTCGTGGTTAGGTCATATACTGTAAGTCGCCGGAATATGTCGGACGAGCAAATTGGTTTCCGTCTGGTTCGTTTGATTGCACTAGCACAATCCCCCTTTCTCACTTCTCCGTTCTTTCTCATTCATCCGTTCATCTCGGATTTGTTGCTCATGACATTTTCTCATATCTGAATTGCACTCTATTTTGAAGACTTGATTCTTTTAACCCTTTCCCAAACGTTAAAATTTTAGGGTAATCGACTCCAAAAACTGCCACAAAAGACATAATGGATGTTATCAAAGATAGGACTTGTGTAAAATAAGACTCAGAAAATATTGAGACAAAAGGAGAAACTGCTGGTTATCAGCAGTTTCTTCTTTTGTTTCAATGTTCTCACAAGCTTTTTTATTAGGGACGTCAAAACCACGTCTTGTTTGGGAAAGGGTTAAGTCAAACAAGACGAGAAAAGACGCAAATATTTATGAAACTGATTTACAATTTTTATTTTGTTGTTTGATTCTATTATTTTGGGTAAAATCGAACTTTTCAATGAGGGGTAATTTTGAAAACCGGATTGAACAATAATTATCATACACCATGAGTTAAAATCATTTCATTAATAATAATAATAATAATAATAATAATAATAATAATAATAATAATAATAATAATAATAATAATAATAATAATAATAATAATAATAATAAAGTATAATATAAATGTTTCAACGTGAAATTAAACTTTGCCCTTTGTCCCAAATGTCTATACACAAAATAGCTTTGTCACTTGATTTAAAAAATGACTGTCGTTAAAACAATTTTTATCGAAATTTGGCCTTTTTGCCCCACCCTCGGGGCAAAACACCTTTGGGGTGGGGCATGAAGCCCACCACTGGGCTTTATGCCCCATATGAAAAATAAAAAAAAATATTTTGAAAATATCTGGGGGAAAATAGGAATATAATTAGTTTGTAATTGATATACTAGGAAAAATATATTTTGGATGGGTTTTATCATATTTTCAACATTTTTTATCAAGCTTAAAGGCTAGATTTGGGCATAATTTACTTGTCTATAAAAGTGGTTACGTGTTACTGTCCTTTGTCTGCAGCATCTTCATATCAGTCAAATTAAAACATACTGATGTTATGTTCTTTATAAGGCCCCTTTAAAGTAGATAAAATGGCTTTATTGTCTCATTTTAACACAAAATCGACGTTTCATGGGCGTTTTGCCCCGCATGGATCCATCAGGTGACATAAAAGTTTGATATATTCGCGAAAAGTCGGTCTTTTTTGCCAGTTTTTCTTTTGTAGACAACGGAATGTAAATGGATTTCGTCATATGTACCAACCTTAGTCATTCTTTCAGTTTAAAGGAAAATTTTAGTACTTCTGAATACCTACTTATCCATACAAGGGGCAAAACGCCCACTATTTAGCCCTTGGAAGGGGCAAAACGCCCAGTCTAGGCGTTTTGCCCCAAAGCAGCATAGGCGTTTTGCCCCAAAGGGGATGGGTGATTTAATTTGGCCAGAGAAAAAAATGTGTTGATATTTTTTTCTTTTTATCTTTTTGTGTAGGCGACGAATTGGACATATAAATATAAAATGCATTTTGGTTGATTGAATACTCGGACTGAAATAAGATACACAAGAAAACCCATTACCCAAATATTAGATCAAACATATGTAAAATAAACAATTACATGTATTCGCATACTGATAATTGAATGACGTTTAGATGTAAAAATTTCATGGGCATCTTTCTAAAAGAATACTTCAAGTGTAAAATCAAGACAAATATCAATTGACATAATGAATGACGAAATAATAGGGGTGTGCGTTTGACCCCACCTGGGCGTTTTGCCCCTCCTTACCCTATGTTTGTTTGGGCGTATGTGTGTTAATGCGTTTGTTTAGAACAAGAATGGCGTAACATGGATTCATTCATCCCATTTTAACAGATGCTTTTTGTAAGCCCTACATAAAAAGGTATTTTCATTTGAAAACGTTGTGCAAAATGGAGGAATTACAGATGACAATCACCTTCCCTTAAAATTTTCTTATCAGACTGACGAAAAACGTTAAAGTTCATTCACACGAAATTGTCAGAAAAATGGATTATTTTGACACCGGTATCAGCCACAGCTTCCAATTATATAGGTCCAGAATAAAACTTTGCCGTCTAGTCTTCACTGGTGGTGAACTCGGCCAAAGCGTGGGACGTTTTTTCGCGATCATAGTATTCAGTCGGTGTTGTTATAAAATATCGTAACTACAGCTTCGATAAAGCCATAGTTACGAGATTTTATAACAACACAGACGGTTTGTCAATACATATTGGTAAACCCGGTCTATTTTTGAAACAAATCTATTGTTATTAGAAAAACTATCCAATCAGATCTTTGAACTCACATTTAAACGCAAAATATCTGTACCTTGTTGTAGCGAAAAACGTCCCTCGCTTTGGTCGAGTTCACCACCAGTGGTCTTATTTGCTTGGTAGTACCACCAAACTTTGTAAATAACCGACGTGACTACAAATAATCAATGTACTAATATGTTATTTTTTTCTTACATTTATGTATATCTTATAACCATATAAACGTGTTTTTGACTTCCGATACCCTTGTCACAAGTGTTAACATTACCATAAAACCTAAATTGAAATTAACACGTCGGCCCCTGTGTCAGAAGCCGTCTTTTTATGATGGACAAGTCGGGATAGAATGAGGACCACCCTTACAACGACGACGACAACAACACAACACCAACAGGAGTAAGGTCACCTAGGCAAGTACTTCCTAGGTCGTAGGGGGGCTAAAATAGTTATTTGAAAAAAATTGGCCCCTTTTCTGGTGATGCCTTGTTCTCTGCATGAATGATTTTGAGCTCAGATTTCCATTGGATGCTTTTGGTTCACATGTTTTCTCATTTTTGAGCCAGAATCCATGTTTCTTTTCAGGATTATTATTTCGACGTCTCTGGGTGGATGGGTACATATGGCCACCATTTCCGGTGTCTCTATTTTGACACTGAAAAATACACGGTACGTATGTTTGATTGAAAATTTTAAAAAAAATCCACTCCATGATAATGGGTTCATTTCCTGGAAATTCCACAGGCCAAGGATGGATCTGTTGCAGTTTAGGGGCAGTTTGGCCCCAACTCAAGTTGTTGATGCTGTGACAATGTGTGGAAAATGGGTATTTTACATAGAATTAAATTGGAGCCAATATTAGTGGTATGACACCATTAACAGCAACAACAACAACAATTGTAGCAGGAAGAGCAAAGCCACAATCTTTAAAAGTGATAATGTAATTCATTAATTCATTTGCAACAGTCAAGATAAAGATCTGACGGTGGCCAAATGGAAATTAAATTTTATTGAGCAGAAAGTGTTTAATACTTCCTTAATAGCTAAACCCCACTTTTTATTGTCATGCGATGACGATTTGGCACAAAAGCACATGATATTGAAGTTAAATTAACTTATTCAGCCCGTTATTAGATATAAACCAAGCACGTCGTGCAATTTCGCCCCCATCTTCTGCGTTATTCTTAACAATGGAATTGGACAAGGGTTTCCGTTTTTTTAAGATCTGGATTCACTCCTCGATTTTCGTTGCCATGGATTTCGCCAAAGTTTTTTTTATATAAGTATTAGATAGAAGCAGTATAGTAGAATCTACGCGAAATAAACATTCAAATACGCGCAGCGCATTAAATGTTTATATCGCGTAGAATCTACTATACATCCTCTATCTGACTTAGTGTTCGCTGACGGTTCACTGGTGACTGGGCGTGGCTATGTACATGTATATAGACGTCACATAAACTAGCCGACAGTCTCGTTTATGCGAAATAGAGCGGCGAAATTTCAAAATACACTGCAATTTCATTGGTCCAAAAAGTAGGTCGAACACTAACGATGGATGGTATACGTCAATGCCAAGCCGCCGTCTGTTCAGCCCAACCAGAAGACATCGTTGATGAACAGGGACACGATAAAACGATAATGTAAGATTTAATGAGATTCATGCGACGTCGGAATCGTTTTCGTCTGACGTCGTTAACATTCGTTAGTATTATCCGAACCTATGCGGGACGCGTCGTAAACATTTGGAGGTGGAAAGTTCCACCGCAGAATGTTTACAACGTCACCCGGATAATTGCGACGTCACGTGAATCTCATTAGGATTGACTACCTTAAAAACTATTCAGCTTTATAAGCTGAGAACAATCGTGATATCGTCCACACCTACTTCAATTTTGATCATTTTTTATTTTATAATTTAGGAAATATGTACATGTCAGAAACTACTGTCATTTTGGGTTATGAGTAAAACACTCTAGAGGGCGCCGTTCGGTAGCCGGGTCATAATTCATATTCATTATTAATCATAATTCATATTAACCCTTTTCAAAACAAGACCTGGTCCTGGATCCTCGAAAAAAACTTAAGTACATACTCGTGAGTACATGCTCAACTGCAATTGAATACTCCCCAACGTTGAAGGGTATTCGATCGAATTTCATGTGGATTTCGTGTGCTTTGAGTGCGGTGCTCAGATTTGAGTCCGAGAACGTACTTAAGCTTTTTCGTGAAACCGGGGCCTGGTGCGGTTTATGGAAAAAAACGTCATCTGGATATGGGGTAAAACCACCCCAGCGCCTTTCGGTAGCCGGGTTCAAGATGATAATTCATATTAAGGACTCCGCTTCGAGTGTTTTAGGTCGCCAGCTTTATTTGAAGATGTTTGTCTTTAAAATTATTATATTTGATTAGGTTTTTTAACACTCCCTGCTCAAGTGCTGGTTGTCAAACCATACGTGTTTTGAAATCGAAAGCCAAAGTAAAGGAATGTCTTGGTTATGAGCAATATCACGGTGTATGATCACGTGACTCAGAATTTCCGATAATCTTCAATATCTTTTTTAATACTTGACCAATTTGAATTCGGTTTGAAGCAGAGAAGGGGGAAATGCCAGGAATAAGCTGGATGTGTTGTATTTTTGAAAAATCAACTGATAAAAAAGTTATTGAAGATAAACCAAATTTTTGGTTTATCTTCAATAACTTTTTAACAGTTGATTTTTCAAAAATCCAACACGTCCATCTAATGCGTGACATCTGTCCACGTTTTCTGCTTCAAACCGAGTTCAAATCGGTCCAGTATTTACAAAATTATTGAAGATTTTCTGAAAATATTGTAGGCCTATCACGTGATTATCCACCGTGAATATTCGCTGCTATCAGGGCAGTTATCAACAACATTTCGCTGCCTTAAAAAAGTAAAAACAAAACAACTGCAGCTTAAAGCTTCAATTTTTCTTTCGTAAATTCTTTCTTACGTTTCGTGCCTTTGAAATTTATACATGTAGAATATTTTCATTTTTCACCACATAATTTGCATGTAAACTTGTTTGTTTTTTCTCAATAAAATGGCCGCGCACGAACAGCTCAACGATGCATTTGCATGCCGTGTTTCTGCTGCCTTCGAATTGAAGAATCGTAGTTGTCATTAAAAATGACTAAAATCGGCCATTCATCAACATTTTTCCTAAATATCGATGTCTTTTCAAAGATTCCTTGGTAAGGGATGTCAAAGTCAGGGTTTTGTTTGGGTAATGGATGACGATATCAACTGATAAACTAGGTTTTTCTAGAAAAACAACAACATATTTTTCACACATATACCAGGTTTTTCTACAAAACCTGCGATATCAATGGTAAACTAGGTATATCAAGGTACCAGGATTTTCTCTCATAAACCTAGGATATCAAAGTGATAAACCTTGGTTTTCTAGGGAAAGAAAACAGGGTTTTCATTTATAAAAATTGGGATATCAACTGTTATACCAGGTTTTTCGTTGACATTGCAGGTTTTTGAGTGAAAACCTAGGTTAATGCGTGAAAAGGATGTTTTTTCTAGAAAAACCTATTTATCAGTTGATATCGTAGGTTTATGAGTGAAAAACCTGGTTTTTGTAGTAAAAATCTGGCCCCGGTTTCTCGAAAAAACTTAAGTATCTACTCATGCTCAAATCTGAGCATCGTGCTCAAATCGCACGAAATCCACGTGAACTTCAATTGAATACCAATCAACGTTGATTGGTATTGAATAGAAGTTGAGCATGAACTCATGAGAATATACTTAAGTTTTTTTTTCGAGAAACCGGGGCCTGGTTTACTGTGAAAAACCAGGGTTTTGTGCATTTAGCTTGCCATAGTAGCTCGTAGTAGCTGCAGTTTCGATGTTGTTGTTGTTGTTTTGTTGTTGAAAAGCAACGATAAATTGTGTTTCACCGCTGGTCCATCTTTAAAAATGTTTAGTCACTTTTAAACAAAATCCTCGTAACTGCAGCTTGTTTAAGCTGCAGTTACGAGGTATTTCTTGAAAAGCATTGACATGACAAGTAAGAATAGGAATCCACTTTAGATTTTAGGGGAAATATTAGGTTATTAAACTGAGAATGTTTACTCTCGAGAATATGTAACTATTTGTTACATTTTAATACGGATTAGCCGTTCTACCTCGCCCAAACCTGTTTCTGGTTACCGACGTCATACAGTCGCTTTTCAATGAAAACTTCGTAACTGCAGCTTGATTTCAGCTGCAGTTACGAGGTTTTTGTTGAAAAGCAGCAATATTTGTGGACGACGCTGGCAGACTGTCTCCTCGTTTTAGACTGTATCTACAATCGGAAGTGTTTGTCAATAATCGAAGAGAACATTACATCTCCTTCAACTAATCGGCTCAAAATGGACAACCTTTACCACCAAAAGAATAGGGCCAAATTTACTTATGAAATTGATAATGGATCTGATCTAATGTAGTTTTAAAAAATATATTGAGACATTCACCATTTTGCTTTTTTTTCTCAAGAAAATGACCGTCCATGAGCAGCTTGGCGAGGACAAATGCATTCTGTGTTTCTGCTAAACACGCACGGAAATAAGCATAATTTTAAAATGTAGGCTTAAAACAAACGGAATGACTTGTCAACAAATGAATCTGGAAAAGGCCTTTATAGACCCTAATGGAACATCACTGCGTATATAAATGTGGTTAGGCCTACACAAAATCTTGGTCTTAAAGATATACTGGGTAGTGATGCACTTCACGATTTTCAATATGTAATAAACAAACTATCTGAAAACAACATGGATCTTATCAGACTGTGGGTAGGTAAAGGCTGATCTTGATTCCATGTTTGTCTCGATGCCTTATTGATCCTTCCTCCAGATCCATGCTAATATAAAAGTCCATTCATTCATATTGTAAGCCTACATCATTTCCATAAAATAATCTGAGCGACCAATATCGTTCGTATGCCTATGAGGGAAGCATTTCAAGTATCGTCTATAATTCCCCGGATCAACCAACTTAGTAAGAATTCGCTACTTTGTTTAAAGTTATTGTTCAAATTTACACCCCAATTTTGAACATAACTAGTCACTTTCATCTACTCATGAATCGATATGATTTGATTGCTTAGGTCGAAAATCAGTAAATATCTATTGTTTAAAGTGAAAAGTTCACGGTAAATATATTATCCCTGTCCCAAACGATGATACTTAGGACTGATCCAATCTAATGATCAATACAACATAATGACGCATTATTTAAAATGCCTCAAAATATAAAGGCTTTAGAAAACATTTGTAGAAAATGAAGAAATTGCTTGTGACAAGCAATTTCTTCAGTTCCGACAATGTTTTCTACACAGAAAGACCAAAATTGTATAACTTTGACGTGAAATTTATTTGAATTTGGGACAGTGCCATTGGTAATGCACTAACAGATTAAAAACTACCACAGAAGACATAATAGATGCTATTGGGACCAGAAAGTATACATTTCTTATAAATTAAAACAAAGGAACTGTCGAAAGAAAGGGAGAAAATACTGATTAATTACCATCTTTATTCTTTTCCCTGGGGTTTCTAATGTAACATTCTATGGGGCGTCAAAACCAGGGTTGGTTTGGGGAAAGGTTAATGTAAATATATTATAGGCGACTAACAAGATTTCGAAACTTTTATCATAATTTACTCTAAGGTCATTTTCCGTTAATCCTTTCCCAAAAAGTCTTATTTTTGACGTCCCCAAATAAGCAGACCTTGGAAAAGATTGGACATGGGACGAAAATGTCGATAATAAGCATTTCTTTCTATTGAATGCTACATCGCACATCAGTCTTTCTCAGAAAATGGATAGGCCTACAATTACAGAAAATACCTGTCGTCTCTCGATCTAGCTGAATATTTTACCACTTGAGCCATTATTGAGTCATATTTTTGTACTTTGTTTTCCATTTATGTATACAATGAGTACAATTGATTCCACAAAAAGTATTATTCTTTCAGAAGTAAGTTTAAGTTTCATTTTCTTGCTAGGTTGGCGAAATTTGCATGTCGCCGGGTCCATGTTCGATAAATGAAGTACTGATGTTTCTAAAAGGTGTGCAAAAAGTTATTTATATGTTTCGAAAATATGAAAAAATCAGACACATTTCTATACCATTTTCTTAGTGCCCTTATTATATTTTTTTTTTTCGTAACCAAATTTAAGTTGTCGCCAGTTTCAGCTTATATGTCCGTAATGACAATTTACCTTTGCCGTTCTGATATCTTGGAATTTAGTAAACTACAAATAAATGTTTGCAATATATTTAATAAAATGTAAAGTTTATAATTGCATGCAATTATCGTATTCATTTGGTAAAATTAAACATTTCATTTTGTCAAAAGTAAGCTTCGTTCGTTTGTCACATGCAACATTCTATAATCCGTAACGTCACTTTCTAAAGCAACCGTCTTATTATATATCAAATAAGTGGGATTCTTTGAATACCTTCTTACAAGTAAGCAATTAAACCACAGAATTGACGATTTTAACGTTTCTGCACCTTAATGTGAATTGTAATGAAGGTTTTCTAAACTTCCGTAACGACTTATTTCCGTAACGATATACATTTTTTCAAGAGCTGTTGTTGATGTTTCTGTTTTTTTTTCTATTTCGTTGAATTTTACCTGCTACATACTATTATCGATCATTACATAGAACTGTATATATTTCCTTTATTGTTTTTCAAATATGTCTTTTAATTCAACCCAAACGAACCTCATAATATTATTTTTAGCCCTTGTTTGGTATCACAATTGAACTTACTGAGGATGTAAATGCAATTTACAGGAATGCTCTGAATAAGTTAAAGAATGTGGTTATTTTTACCACGGGTCAAATGGCTTCTAGCTATTTTAGATTTTAGAAATGTTTGATATCATACAGAGTGAACAATTCCTTAAATTCTAATTTCCGTAACGAAATATTGCTTAATTTTCTATCGCTGATTCCGATTGAAAAGCATAATTTATTGGACATTTTGTATACGCTATGTGTTTATTGATCGTAGTTTTATTTAATGACAAATAAGAGCATGTTCATTCCGCTTAAATGTTTTTTTAGGTCACCTGACCGAAGGTCATGGTGACCTATTGCGACCGTGTTTTGTCTGTCGTCGTGCGTCGTCCGTCGTGCGTTAACTTTTAACATTTTCGACTTCTTCTTGAGAACCACTGGACGGATTACAACCAAATTTGGCAGGGAGCATCCCCATGGGAAGCCGCTTCAGATTTGTATGAATCATGGAGTTATCTCCCTTTGGGGCCCCATAAGGGGCCTAAAAGGGGTTAAATAGGGTACATCTTAAAAAATCTTCTTCTCATGAACCGGCTGTTGGATTGGATTCACATTTGGAATTTAGAGTCTTTAGGGCAAGGACAACAAAGTTTGTACAAGAGAAAAAATCCATCCAGAAATGGCCGTGCTGGGGATGGGGGATGTGAGGGGGGTCGCGTTATTAGTTAACTTAACATTTTTGACTTCTTCTTGAGAACCATTGGACGGATTACAACCAAACTTGGCAGGGAGCATCCCCATGGGAAGCCGCTTCAGATTTGTACAAATCGTGGAGTTATCTCCCTTTGGGGCCCCATAAGGGGCCTAAAAGAGGTTAAATAGGGTACATCTTAAAAAATCTTCTTCTCATGAACCGGCTGTTGGATTGGATTCACATTTGGTATTTAGAGTCTTTAGGGTAAGAACCATTGGACGGATTTCAACCAAACTTGGCAGGAAGCATCCTAAAATAGAAAGCCGCTTCAGATTTTGTACAAATCATGGAGTTATCTCCCTTCGAGGTCCCATAAAGGGCCAAAAAGGGGGTTAATAGGGTACATCTTAAAAAATCTTCTTCTCATGAACCGGCTGTTGCATTGAATACACATTTGGAAGTTAAAGTCTTTAGGGCAAGGACTACAAAGTTTGTACAAGAGAAAAAATCTGTCAATAAATGGTCGTGCTGGGGATCGGGGATGGGAGGGGTTCGCATTATTACTAAACTTTGAACATTTTCTACATTTTTTTGAGACAGATTTCTACCAAACTTGGCAGGAAGCATCCCATTGGGAAGCCGCTTCAGATTTATACAAATCATGGAGTTATCTCCCTTTGAGGCACCAAAAGGGGCCAAAAGGGGGTAAATAGGGTACATATTAAGAAATGTTCTATTGTTGGATTGAATTCACATTTGGTATTTGAGTCTTTAAATAAGTTTGTACAAGAGAAAAAAAAGACTGTCAAGAAATGGTGGTGCTGGGGGGTGCGCTATTAGTTAACTTTTAACATTTTCCTTAACTGTGTCTGCTCATTTGATTCAGGTGACCGATAAGGCCCTCTGTGCCTCTTGTTTAATTTCTTATCTTCATAATGGTATATGCATTCACATTTTCTCATGATGTCTCTCAAATATGGCATAAGAAGGTTGGGTCAAAATTTCAGGATTGCATCATAGATGAGAGACAGTCTTGAACTGATACACAACAACATTTTAATCAATTTGTAAGTCTTGAAATTTTAACTCTTTTCTTTGTAATTGTATTTATTTTCCGAGAATGGCTGACAGACGTTCTATCGTTATTACACCAGTCTAAATTGACATTAACCCAAAACGAATAGGAGATTTCAAATGATATTTGACCTTGTTAATGTTAACAGACATTTTTTGAATCAATGCCTACCAAATCTTTCTCACTGGGGTTTCTTTACATATTCATATTAATACATAACTATTTTTTAAATTTTTGATATTCAAGTTCAACATAAAATGATTTATACGATATAAAGAGTGTTTACCGATCTTCTAACCCGGGGTTATGGGGTTATGAGAGATCATAAAATATATCCAATAACCAAAAGAATTCCGTTAGGTTTTACTTCAAATTTATTAAAGCTGCTCTTACGCTCTTAAGACGTCAACATAAAAACGAATATTGTCGTCCTTCGCAGGGTCACTTATTGATAAAAAGGACTTTAAAAGCGTTACTAACGCTTTTCAGATTGATCACAGGCTTTCTTTGAATCGTAAATTTCTCTCGTTTTTTTTTAAATCGTTCTTTGTCTGAATGGCTTACCGTACTAGGTCAAAGGGGACCATTGCAAAAATGCATTTCTTTTTATTTACAAAAAACTCTTTTTTTCAATTTGACCATGCGCGTAGTGGTACCTTTAAGAATATTTTCTGTTACCATACTGTAAGATCTTTGTATAAAGTGAACAAGTACAAAATTGCTGCAGGAGGCAGCATCAGATGAAGCACGGCCTAAATGAACTCTTAACAATGACTTTTCGCATATGTACCTATCTATCTGCATCTACAACAACTCTTGTGATAGGCAAAGAGAAAACTCGAAATTACCTCATTGCCACTCATTTAACCACCTACGAGAAGAGAGGCAGTAAGAAACTAGAAATTAACTCGCTGCTACCCTTTCAGACAGCTGGGTAGACTGTGGCGGTGATTAGTAAGTGTCTTTCCTGAAGACACACCTCTCCTGATTTCAAGTTGAATGAGCTATCCACTGCGCCATCAAAGGTGTCAAACATGTAGTTTTAAGAATAACAGTCTAAGAAAACTAACCAATCGAGAATGCAGAAACAATATACCACTTCTTCTTTGAAGAGTGGTATACATGAAATTGAAAGAAACATAACAGAGATATTGGATTTTACTTTGCTGAAATAGCCCTACCTGGTCGGAAAATAGTGTTGAAATAATACGAAACAGCAAGAAAACAACATTATGTAATGGAATTTGTATGCTAATAATATCTAACAACAAGAGAACCATAAAGGTCCTTGATCGCTAGCCTTAACCTAAATAGCATGAAAATCACAATGTTGTCAAGTTCAAGGTCACATAATATAAGATACGAGATTTTGATCCAGCTGAAAACTGCATTCATGATCTTTCAGGTTTTGAATGATAAATATTTATGACTGTTAGAGTGAAAACAAAGTCGAAAATGACAATTTTGTCAATGTCTATGGCATATAACCCAAGTTTTACAAGCCCCATTTACCTGGAAAATGGAATCATCCAAGATCTTATGGTCCTATACATTGTGACCAAGTCTTGTCTTAATTGGTCAGCATTTTTGGTTGTTTGTATAGAAATAAAGTTGGAAACATCGATTCTGTCAAATTCAAGGGCACATAACTGTAATGTTTATCCAAACATGCTGGAAATTGATTTATGGTCACCAACCTCGTGACCAAGTTTTTTCTTGATTGTTCAATGAATGTAGATGCTACAGTGTAAACTAGAAGTAAAAGTAACACTAGTATATTAGTAAATACTTATATACATGTACTAGCGTTACTTTTACTTCTAGATGTCTAAGTTTGAGATTTCCATTAGGTTGTTTTGCTAAAATGTTGAAGGCGAAATTTAAGACTGCTCCAATTTGATATATTTTTTTCAATTCAAAATTTTAATTGCATAATATTACACAATATTGTTGCAATACAACAAATACATTTTAACAAAATAATTATATAGGATGTGCACAAACATATTAAACAGATAGTGAAAATAATAGATCAACATATAAATCATATAGAATTTGTAAGTAATGGTCAAGAGTTTTGGGTAGTTTTCATTAAAAGAAAAGTATGTTTGGAATAAAATGATTCATTTCTCAAGTCAAGTGTAGAGAACACGTTTCTTATTGGCTTCAAATAAAATTTTTGATAATTTAATTAGAAATCCTTTTCTGTCATTAGTCATCATTAGCTTAAATTTATGGATGGTTGGCCATGTACGATAGGAATTAGGCAAAAAATTCTTCCTTAGATCATAATATAACGGGCAAATAAGTGCAAAATGATATTCATCTTCAATCAAATTTAAATTACAATGTTTGCAAATTCTTTCATGTTTTATAGGAATGTTGCTGTATCTACCTTCTTCAATGAATAGCTTATGTGATGAGCATCTAAATTTAGAGAAGAAATTTCTATGTTTAACGTTATTGATACTATTAAGATATTTTTCACCTTCGAAACAAATTTTATACTTTAATTTTAGTGCTCGACTCTTTTTCAGAAATCCAACTTTGAATGTAGTTATCTTTAAGTTTTGAAAAAACAAGACTTATATCGGTTTGGTCAATAGTAGGTTTCTGGTAAATATAGGACAATCCCAAATTATCCAATAGAGACATTAAATTGATACGGAATTTAGTGCTCGACTCTTTTTCAGAAATCCAACTTTGAATGTAGTTATCTTTAATTTTTGAAATAACAAGACTTATATCGGTTTGGTCAATAGTAGGTTTCTGGTAAATATAGGATAATCCCAAATTATCCAATAGAGACGTTAAATTGATACGGAATGAATTTGTATAATTACCATGTAGGCTCTACGTCTTTTAGGTTAAAAATTTTATAAATCAGAGCATTTTGGTTTTCAAAGTATTTGATACCAGTATTTAACAATAACTATTTTTTAGCTCACCTGAGCACGAAGTGCTCAAGGTGAGCTATTGTGGTCACTTTTTGTCCGTCGTCCGTCTATCCGTCCGTCCACAATTTGGTGTTAACACTCTAGCATCTACAAATATAAGCCAATCTTTACCAAACCTGATTCAAACATGTATGACCATAAGATCTCGGATGAGTTCGATTGTGGATCAGATCGAACTAGAAAGTCCGGAGTTATCTGCCTTTGAATACGTAAAATAGCTAGTTGGTACATTGTTTACACTCTAGCATCTACAATTATTGATCAATCAAGACAAAACTTGGACATAATGTTGGAGATTATAAGATCTCGGATGAGTTTAATTTTCAGTCTGATCTGACCTGAAGGACGAGAGTTATGTGACCTTGAATTTGACAAAATTGTTGTTTTTGGCTGTTTTCGACCTTGTTTACACTCTAGAACCTACAATTACAGATCAATGAGGACAAAACTTGGACACAATGTTGGAGACTATGAGATCTTGGATGAGTTAGATTTTCAGTCTGATCTGACTAGAAAGTGCAGAGTTATGTGCCCTTGAATTTTACAAAATAGCCGTTTTCGACTGTTTTAGACCTTGTTTACACTCTAGAATCTACAATTATTGATCAATCAAAACAAAACTTTAACAAAATGTTGGAAACCATAAGATCTCATATGAAATTGTTTTGATTGAACTAGAAAGACCAGAGTTATGTGCCCTTGAATTTGACAAAATTGCCGTTTTCAGCTGTTTTTGACCTTGTCTGCACTCTAGAATCTACAGTTATTGATCAATCAAGACAAAACTTGGACACAATGTTGGAGACCATAAGATCTCAGATGATTCAATTTTCAGTTTGATCTGTTTAGAAAGAGAGTTATGTGCCCTTGAATTTGACAAAATTGCTGTTTTTGGCTGTTTTTGACCTTGTTTACACTCTAGAATCAACAATTATCAATCAACCAAGACCAAAACTTGGACACTATGCTGCTGATTATAAGACCTTGCATGAGTTTGAATTTTGCTCCAATCAAATGAGAAAGTTGTCAGTCATGTGCCCTTGAATCTGACAAAATTGCTGTTTCGACTCTACACAACCACAAATAATGGACAATCAAGACGAAATTTGGATTATGATGTTGATAATGATAAGATCTTGGATTAATGAATCTCAGAATAACCAGAATAGAATTTGCTCAGTTATCTGTCCTTCAAATTTTACTCTAACAACCTCAAATAGTGACCAATCAAGACAACACTTGACACAATGTTATTGACCATAAGTTTGTTTTCAGTCTTAAAGTCTTGAATATTAATTGAATTGATCAAGACCGTTGCTCATATCATTTTGGTTGTGGTGAGCGATATAGGACCATCATGGTCCTCTTGTCTTTGTATTGACAGTAGGTATCTTCCAAACTCTCCGTAAACACTTACCTGAGGAGTTTGTTTCTTAAAGTTGTCTTAAGAATTTTAAATGGACATATTCCACATTTTAGCTCAACTTTTCGAAGAAAATGAGAGCTTATATACTGTCACCCGGGCGTCGGCGTTGGCGTCGGCGTTGCAATAAAGATTTTTTCAAACATCAATAATTTCCATACTATCAAAGGGATTCAACCCAAACTTGGAATACTTATTCACCATCACACCCTCTACCTTACTACCAGGGCCCATGATCCTGGTTCCACTATATTTGAAGTTATACCCCCCTTATACTAAGCAACTTAGAAAGTCGAGCGCGCTGTCTTTGGACAGCTCTTGTCTGCTTTATGGTAGCCCCATATACTAGCTCCGTACATAAGTATGGGTAAAACAAGGCTATCAAAAAGTTTTAATTGTTCTGATATATTCAAAGAAATTTGTTGTAATGTTTTAGTCAAGGCAAAAAGTGCCTTCAATCCCTGTTCCGACAATCTCTTTTGTGCGTTATAAAATTTGCAATTATACGTTAGCGTAACACCTAAGTATGTAAAAGTTTTAACATATTCTAAGAGCTCTCCATTATAATAAAGTTTAGGATCTCGACTTGGTCGACCCTTTTGACAAACCATGACTACAGTTTTACTCATATTAACAGCTAAACCCCATTTATTACAATATAGATGGAGAGAATTTAACATTGACTATAATCAAGATTTAGTGTAAGAAAATAAAACAGCGTCATCGGCAAAAAGCAACAAAATTATTTTCATGTTATCAATAGTAAAGTAATCCTCATTATTATTCAACAAATTATCATATAGATCGTTTATAAAAAGGATATAGAGCAGAGGCGATATAGACTCACCTTGCTTCACACCGCTCAAGCTCTCGAAGCTCTTGCTACATTTGCCTTTAGCTTTTACACAAGCTTTAACATTAACATACATTTCTTTTATTATATTAACAAATTTTGTAGGGGTACCGAGTTTTAGCAATTTCAGCCATTATCCATTTTTATAAACGGTATCAAAAGCTTTTCTGTAATCGACAAAAGCGCAATACAATTTCTTGTTTTCAACATTTAACACTGTTTGAATAATAGAATTTAAGACAAAAATAAAATCAATCGTGCTTTAACCGCTTCTAAATCGGAATTGGTAATCGCATAGTAGACTATTAGATTCTGCCCATTGTCTAAGACGTTTCTCTAAAATGATAGAAAATACCTTAGAGAAAATACTAGTAAGAGTAATTCCTCTATAATTATTTACGTCAGATTTATCGCCCTTTTTCGGTATTGGAACTATACCTATAACTATACCTATAACTATACGATATATAATATACTATAACACCTAACGACCAATTAGATGGATATATACTGTTATTATGAACCCCGAAAAATTTCGGGAAAGCGTATATAGTCGCCATGCAGTCCGTCCGTCCGTGTGTCCGTCCGTCCGTCCGTCCGTATGTCCGTCCGTCCACAGCCAGATCTCAGCAACCCTTGGACCAAATTCAATGAAACTTCACATGTGAACTCATTGGCATAATCCCTAGGGACCCTTTTCTCCGTTTTTTTTTGATTTGAGGCTGCGTCATGGAAAAAGGGGCCATAATGTAAAAATTAGTTTTTCTCTAATTTCTCTTTATCTAACGGGCAGAACTTAATGAAATTGTGTACTTATATGATAAATGAGATGTTTTAGACCATATTCTATAAATAATGTGTGTACGAAAAATTTGGTTTGAGAAGATCTGAGCCACCTTTTTTATTACGATATGAATGGAATGAATTGCCTTCTCAACTTCTGTTATCTCAATGTTTCGGTCTAATGCCTCTACATACTGGTTTTGTGAAACATGATTACGTAACTCTTCTTCAATGGAATCATCATAAAATGTGCACAAATCGATTTAAAATATTCAAAGAAGTTTTTATTCTTAATGTTACAATTGTTATCACGACCTTTTCTATTATTGTTTATTATTTTCCAGAATTTTTTTCTGGTCATTTTATGCATATAATAGTTGATATAAATAACAAAGTTAACAACATTTTTAAGTATTTCCGATAAGAACATTGAAAATTGAGAAAGTAAGAAAATGAGATGAATACACAGTGAAGATTTGCAACAACTACTAGATAGTATTTAGACCTAGAGATGGACTGGTTCATTTTCGCTTTTTTCTCTTGAAAAACTGAACATCTTTGCATTCCCAATTTACAAACTTGACAAACAAAAAAACATACATATCTAAAAGATATACTTAGAAGCATCACATACTGACTGTTTGACCGGTAAGTTCTGTTGTAAAATACCTAATGCGGAATGTTGCTAATAATTTGCATTATGAACATTGATTTTAATTGGTCATCTAAATTCTGCCTTTGATTAAAAAACTGTTCATGAATTCACAGGTAAGTTTTCTTACATTTAATAGGTGTTGACTGGAACAAAATTGAATTTAGAAAGACATTTAGAAATCAATGACAGATGGAATCGCAATCAGGTTTTCTTTTTTTCAAAATAACGTATACTGACGTCCAAAAGAAATGCCTTAGTCATAATAAATGTCCGATTATTTAGTAAATCTGATTTGAAATTACAAATACTTATTTGTATCTTTAAATTTGATTATCTGTACTGGAAAAATGGTGATAAAAAATTATCAAACTGTCACAGTTTAGAATAAAACGGCACATTTAAACAGAGCGGTATCAGAATTTCCGTTTGAAAAACAGTAGCACATGGTTCAAACTTTACTTGCGACGACAAAAGATACCGTAAAACGTCTTATTTGATGACCACAGTTAGTGAATACTAAACGCAAAGTCGATTTCAGCGTCTCAAACCTGAAACGCATATGACGTTAACGTAAGACAACTTCTTGTATAACAGGCATTTTATGGGGTCTATCTGATTTTGGCCGATTGGCAAATGTTTCTGTAACTCTAATTCGTCGATCAAGATGCCTAATCATGCAATGCAAGACGTCAAAACGTCAGGCGGCATGTTTTTGATTTTCCCGCATTTGAAAATGGCTAATCTACGAGCTCTATTTTTCGAGCAGTGTGTCTGTTTCAAACGTTACTTGCAACAACAACATTTACCAGAAAAACACTTTTTTGTCGACACATTAACCAACTATTCGACAACACGTTGATCCCAACGTCACAAACCTTATATGTACATGCGTAAAATGAGGTCTTATTTAAGGAGCGTGGCCGATCAATAAACGTTGGCGGAACTCTAACGCGTCGATCAAGACACCGAATCGAGAAACACAAGCTGTTAAAGTGTCTTGCGACTTGTGTGTGCATTTGTCGCATTCAAAAATGGCCATATTAAGGGCTTCCTTTTCAGAATTAAGTCTTGGTATCCTTCAATTCGGATGTTTCATAAGAAAATCTTTAAATTCGTGGTTGCCCATCCTAAAACGCATACATGTTACTGTGTAAAATGTGACGAATATCATCACGTGTTATACATACACGAAGCGCACATAGAAAACGTGACCAGTCACCGGAAATGGACATGTTAATGCATAGAAACGCCTATTTTTTCATTTGCCGTAATTATCGGTAAAAATAATAATATACAGTATACATTTCAATAACATTGTAATAGGCATAAGGAAAATAACGACAAATTTCACTGGAATGTTTCTTTTGGACGTCAGTTTAGAATTGTTTTTTGGGTAAAGAATTACAACAATTGAATTTGCAAAAAAACTGAAATTCAAAATTACATAGAATTGTTTTGGGGTAAGGAATTACAACAATTGAATTTGCAAAAAACTAATATAGAAATTACCTGCAAATATTACCAGTTATACGGTATTATGTTAACCCATTACCAACCATTGAGTGTTTCTCACTTCCCAAGTAAAAAGAGTTTTGGAAAACATTGCGGCAAATGACGAAATAGCTTGCGACAAGCATTTTCTTCATTTTCCTCAATGTTTCTACTCAAGGAAACCATTTCTGTGACAAGCAATTTATTCATTTCCCATTTTTTTTCACCCAAGGAAACCATTTTTTGTTGTTTGCAACATCTGTCAATTTGGACCACTCTTGAATCTTGCAGTTTGGTGATGGGTTAGACAGTTCTATTAACATATCAAAATTAACAGTTTCAAAATGCAAATACAAGCTATACATACATGTACTCGTACAATACAAAAGCATTGCATGTGTATAAGTTTTCTTGTGGAAATACAGGGATTGTTAGACTGTTTTCAATTTGACATGGCATTACTTCTACGAAAGATATGTTTATATTTTGCAAGTAGTGTGCAGGTAGTGACATCACAGACTTGAATCATAGTACACAAATATGAAAAGAATGATAGAAAATACAATTTAACTTTATCATTAAGGGAAAAGCACTTACTTTATGATAAAGAAAGCTAATGTTGTGGCATGTCAATTGAAATTAGCAATACGCTCTTCTTCATCAGTTCGTTGTCTTTTTATGAAGACAATAACTGTTGTTAATTAGTAACTTTAGCCTAGAATACTGGTAATCTTGATAAATATAGATTCTCGATGTCTGGACAACAGTGAAATATTTTATGGCGTAGATAAATTCATGACCAGTCATTTCCTTCATGATAAAATGTAACAATGTTTTTAAGATGCTTTCAACAAAAACATATATATTGGAATATTACAGTAAAAGAGGTTTTGCTCAAAAAGGAGAGGAAATGTAGTGTATGAAGTAAAAGAATAAATATCATATTATTCATATTTAAAGCATTACTGTTGTTATAGTAGAGAGTGAGAGTAGTATCTAAAATACGGTCATTGTTCTTATAAGCCCTTGCGACATAACAAAAAAAAAATAAAATAAAAAATCCGTGCACTACGAAAATTCGCTGATAATTGAAAACTGTGGTAATGGTTTTTGATGTCTAATGATATTTAGAACATCCCTCAAAGTTATCTGAGGAATTTGCTTAACCCCTGACCTTTAACACATGTTGTAAAGGATTGTCGGCTTTCAAAACAGCACAGTGAAAATCCAAAAATCTTTGAAAAAATATGATTTAAGACTCTTTTTCAGTTACCCCTTTCTTGATTTTCAACAAATAATAAACAAAAAGCAATTTGTAATGATTGTTTGTGAGAAATATGAATAAATTGAGCATTGAAAGGAACATTTCCTTTCATTTCCGAGCCCACTCACATGTCAAAAACAACCTTAATATGCACGGCCCTGAGGGGCCGTGCAATAAAACACAACGAGAACAAAACAGAACAAAAAGTCATATGCTTACTTTTTTTTTTAATCTATTAGGTTTATTAATGCCCCAAAAAACAAGGAGCCAACCACATGAATAACACCGGAAAAATGAAAATGGTTCAATATATTATGCTAATAATGCTGTTGCCTTTCCCGGAGATAAGGATATATTTGAGAATATTAAATATATGTATTTTTTTCTTGGAAAAAACTTTGAACACTAGAATGACGCTCTCGTTTGTCTCATGAAGATTGTGCCTACCGAAAAATGACGCATGCCTACGACTTCAACTATCACATGACCGTTATCACATGTTTTATGAAGTATTTATTGCACTCAAATATACATTTTAATTCTAATATAATGTACGTCACAAATTACTGTTTGTTTTCCCATTGACCGAGCACTTCATACGACTTCTGAAGAAGTGACAAGAGTAGCTTATCTGTGTATTTATAGCCACTTACTTATTATGGGCAAAGACTGAAAACAGTAAGGTCACCGGTATATCGCTGCTTTCAAACGAAAGCCTCGTAACTGCAGCTTAAACCAAGCTGCAGCTACGAGGTTTTCGTTGAAAAGCGACGATATTTAACTGTAGTCTGCTGTCCCCAATCTCATTCAAATCCACTGTAACCGGTAACTTACAGCAACATCTGACAGGGACCAATAACAGGTATGTTTATGACCAATCAAATAAACGCTTTCAAGAATCTGAAAGCCAATTTAACAGAAAACTCGGCCACGAGAACATCACATTTCAGTGCAGGACCATGCGTAAATCTACATGGTTGTTATAGAAATTCATATATAACAAGATACTTGAATATGACTGATTTCGGTTTTTCCAAGTTCATAGAAGATGACCATTTACAAGTCCATGTGAGATGTTACTGCCATGTAACACCAGCTTTAATCAGGTTTTACTGTCCCTTTCATTTCTTGTAACACTTCGCATAAAAATACGAAGTAAATAAGAGAAACATGAGTGATAGAAAATGTTTTATTGCCTATGTGTACTTATAGATTATATTGAGCTGAACCTATGCCCTTAGTGCGTCCTTATATGTCATACAATGATTTAAAATCTCTTCACTTTTATTACAGAAGTTAATATCTTGGCAAAGGGAAATCAGTGTTCTTAAAACTGAAAAGAATCCCAAAACGAATAAAGACCCTACTGTAACGTTAGTTGCTTTGAAACAAAAATTGTATACTGTGTCTGTCTTTTTCATTATTTTGGTACGCATTTATTTTGTTGGACATGTAGGATATTTTCGTTATAGCTCACGATAAATGACATGGCAGAGCATCTCTAGCGAAAAGCTAGAGATGCTCTGCCGGGTCATTTGTCGTGAGCTATACCTTTTTATGGTCCAAACATTCGTTTCCCAGTGGCTCTCGGTAGAAAGTAACAATAAAACAATAGCCACTTGAAATTCCACGTAAGTTTTATTATCCCTCGTTATCACAAAAATATGCCTTATCACATTGTCATGGCTATTATACTTATAATATTCAGTTAGGAGGTGACTGTTTTGTGTTTATCCTTGTCACACAGCTCCTGAATCATGACCAACCTTCCTTGGCACACAGCTGAGTTTAGACTGGCACCAAATTGTACAAATATGACCATATTATATTCATTTATTATATTCATTTTATGATTTGTGCAAATGTTTCCCTGCTATACTGCATAACTATGAACCATTACTTTATCATCAACCGTCTAATCATATGTGTCAGCTTTCGAATTGAAAGACTAACCAGACCGTTTATCGTAGACCCATCTCTGTCAGACTCTCGACATCATTGTCTACAGAGGACGTCGTGAATCTTGGGGGAGGGGGGGAGGTTGGGGGTGTATTCCTGGCAAAGGAAATAAACGAGTTACACCCTCATCCATTTACGGACGTCATCTGTCATAGACTGTGGCAATGGAAATTCAATTTCCGTTGCCACGGATGACGCCCGAAAATGCAGGACGTGTTTTATATGGAATAATTGATGGAATACCAATACCATACTTCCATGCAACAAAATCTGTCCACCATGCAAAATCAAATTTGAATATAATCGACCATCACGTGGTGTTGATTCGAGAAACAGGGGTTGACAAAAAGGTCTAAACGGACAGATAAAATAATCTAAATAATTCTCAGTAATTATGACCTCCTCCATTTCTGTTTTATGTTTGGACAATTTTACACCTGGGCTTATCAGTCGATAGCGTGACCTCTAGCTGCCAAATGTCGTGGGAAATATGTAACACTGAGCTCGGGTGACAGGTGATAATTGTCCGGAATCTGATGGCTCGAAACCCACAAATGTGAAGTAAAAAGGGAATATCTAGAAAAACCAGCCTTTCTTACGTTGTAGCTTTTGATACATAGATGGACCAGCTGACGTGAATTATGAACAGTAAAGATGCGAACAATACAGGACAAAACAGGACAAGAGGACCATGATGGTCCTATATCGCTCACCTGAACCAAAATGATATGAGCCACGGTTTTGTTCAGTTCAATTGATTTTTAAGACTTAAAGACTGAAAACAAACTTATGGACAATAACATTGTGTTAAGTTTTGTCTTTATTAGCCACTATTTGAGGTTGTTAGAGTAAAATTTGAAAGGCTGATAACTGAGCAAACTCTATTCTGATGATTCTAAAATTCATTAATCCAAAATCTTATTGTTATTAACATCATAATCCAAATTTCCTCTTTATTGTTCATTATTTGTGGTTGTTAGAGTCAAAACAGCAATTTTGTCAGATTCAAGGGCACATGCATGACTGACCACTTTCTCATTTGATTGCAGTAAAATTCAAGCTCATGCTAGGTCTTATAATCAGCAGCATATTGTCACAGTTTTGTCATGGTTGATCAATTATTGTAGATTCTATAATGTAAGGTCGAAAACAGTCAAATTTTGTCAAATTCAGGGGCACCTAACTCTAGTCATTCTGAACAGATCAGACTGAAAATCAAACTCATCCGAAATATTATGGTCCCCAACGATGTGTCCAAGTTTTGTCTTGATTGATCAATAATTGTAGATTCTAGAGTGTAAACAAGGTCGAAAACAGCAGAAAACGGCAATTTTGTAAAATTCAAGGACACATAACTCTCGTCTGGTTCAATCAGACCAAAAACGCAAAGTCATTCGAGATCTTATGGTCGCCAACATTGTGTTCAAGTTTTGTCTTGATTGGTCAATAATTGTAGATTATAGAGTGTAAACAATGTCAAGAACAGTAAAAAACTGCAATTTTGTCAAATTCAAGGGCATATAACTCTCGTCTTTCTAAACAGATCAGACTGAAAAACAAACTCATCCGAAATCCGATGGTCCCCAACAATGTGTCCAAGTTTAGTTTTGCTTAATCAATAACTGTAGATTCTAGAGTGTAAACAAGGTTGAACACAACCGAAAACGGCAATTTTGTCAAATTCATAACTCTAGTCTTTCTGGTCAGATCAGACTGAAAATCCAGCTCATCCGAGATCTTATGGTCTCCAACATTATATCCAAGTTTTGTCTTGATTGATCAATAATTGTAGATGCTAGAGTGTAAACAAAGTTAAAAACAGCATTTTTTGACATTCAAGGGCAGATAACTCCGATCCGTCCCCATAATCAAACTCATTCGAGAACTTATGCCAATACTTACTTTGACCAAGTTTGATCAAGATTGGCCAACTTTTGTGGATGCTAGAGAGTAATCACATATTTGTTAACAGACAGACGGACAGACAGACAGACAGACGGACGGACAGACGACGGACATTGAGTGACCACAATAGCTCACCTTGAGCACTGCGTGCTCAGTTGAGCTAATAATAATAACAACAACAACAAACAACAACTAACAACCAATTTCAACAAAAGCAACAACGACGACAGCTTTTTGTTTCATTGCAATTTTCAAAACATTAAGGCGTTCCATCCATCATAAGATATTAAACACTTCGTAAGTTCGGGTGTCATCCATTGGAACGAAAATTGACGATGGTATCCGTATTTAAACCCTCGTCGACTTCCGAACGTCACCCGTGGCAACGGGAACAGGCGAGAGACACGGAGTGTTTGATATCTATCTTATGATCGAAGGAACACCTTTTGAAAGTGTTTCCCTTCGTAATACATCAGTGAAATAAAATGTAGCAAAGTTCCGGTTGAACCTTTTGTTTTGATTTTTCGATTACACCTAGTTGAACCCCACCGCCTTGAGGAAATCCCGGATCTGCCCGCTCTGTAGAGGAGTCATAGGTCTAATAACGGTGGTTCGAGTCCCAAACAAAATGATGGCCATATGGGTTTATCCAGTGGCAAGCCACGTTATACATGAAAGTACAGGTCCTCAAAAATATGTATATCTCACGATAAATGACTTGGCAGAGCATCTCTAGCTAATTGCTAGAGATGTTCTGTCAGTTCATTTAACGAGACCTATAGATACAACCACATACTGTGATTGCGGTAAATATTTATTGTACGTCAATCAATTTTAAATAATGAGAACAATAAACTGTTTTTATTTCGCTGACTTGTAGATTTCACGACAGGATGTCTCTCACGACCGGTGTCGAATAACGGTGCCAAACGCGTGAAAAATACAAAAGGTTTATCAGTCGGGCTACATTTATCCATTAATCACCCATTTTGACAAATATGACCTGTCACTCGATAAGGCACCTTCTTCAAATTGCGAAAAACATCTCCGCATGCGCAGTCTGACAAAAATCGTAACCTTTTCCTCCACTACTTCAAAATTGAAGATTACAGATAAGACTAGCCTACAAGAAAATCAGTGCACTAGAACGTGCAAAGTGCATAGCCTACATATTTCGTTGCTTTTCTTCGAAAACCTCGTAACTGCAGCTTAAAATGTTGAAAGAAATGAAAACAATGCTTAATCTCAGTCTTTCCCCGAAAGCTTACGTTCCAAAGGCACCCATACACGTTTAACTTAGCAACGTAGAATACATTATTTTGGGAAGAAATAAAATAGATATCCGATCATTAAGTACCTGAACAATTCCACAAAGAGTCAGTTTTTGACATGACGTTTGATTAATATTTACACTATTTTGATGGCTAATTATTGTGGGTCAGACACTTTTTTATTGTTTCAAGTCAAATAAATCTGCGGCCTGGATGCCCATGTCGTCGCTTTCTGTTTTATTCGCAGACTTAGATGCTTTTCAACAAAAACCTTGTAAGCTACAATTACGAGGTTTATGTTGAAAAACGACGATATGCTGCCTCTCATTTTGCCTTCTAATCCGCTCCCAAACAAGACCTGGTTTTGACGCCCCCCCAATAGAAAAGATTTGGGAAAACATTGAAACAAAAGGAGAAACTGGTGATAACCAGCAGTTTCTCCTTTTGTCACAATATTTTCTGTGCCATATTTTACACAAGTCCTATCTTTAATAGCATCCATTTTGTCATTTGTGGGAGTTTTTGAAGTGGATCACTCTAAAATATTGACGTTTGGGAAAGGGTTAATTTTTCGAATCAATCCGTAAAGGCATGGTCACATATCGCGTCCACGTTACCACCTGGAGCACATCCAGAAATGGTCAGTTTTACAGCTTATTTTTGGACGCGATTTGGACGTAATGTGGACGTGGAATTGAAGCCAGGCCTTATACATAAAAGTAAAAAACCGAGTTCCGTTTCGGTAACTGTTTTCATAATAAACGTAAACGATCAAAATTGTCTGATTTTCCTTTTCCTTCATGTTTCTCAAAAAAAAAAAAAAAAAAAAAAAAAAAAAAAAAAAAAAAAAAAACAACAACAACAACAATGGTACATGTATGAGTTAGTTTATCTTATAGTGGTCTGTGAAATCACATAGGCAAAAGAAGAAAGTAATGGTAACCAGCTTTTTCCCCTCGTGTTTCATTTTTGTTTCTGTGCATTATTTTACACGAAATCTTCCTTTTGCCATCTTCAGCAGCTGTCATAATGAAAGTGTGCAAAGTCGTTTTCGTTATTTTGGAAAGGGTTAACACATTACCAAACTTTTGACTCTTTTTGAATCATCCAAAAGATTATAAGCTTTGAAAAACATTGTGGAAAATGAAGAAATTGCTGTTGACAAAAAAAATAGACAAAAAAGAAATGATGATAATTTCATGAATGCAATTGAAATTGTCGCCTGAAACATCTTTGAATTTGGACCAGTCTAAAGTTTTGCCGTCTGGTATAAGGTTAGAGGGATCAAACACGACCAGTCTCTCACTCCTCCATAGATTAGCAGTTTTGATTTCACGTATTTGTAAATTCCCCCAACAATGTGCAGTTCCAATATACACTGATACCTAATTTGGATGGGATTAAACTATTCCCATTACATTGACTCTTTTTGACTACCACACGCAATTTCTTTATTTTCCACAATGTTTTCTATCCACAAAGACCAAATGAAAGTAATTTTATGGACTTGAAATCGTCGTCTGAAACATCTTTGAATTTGGACCAGTCTAAAAATTGAACTTTTCGACTGGTAATGGGTAATCTTCTTGAGAGACCAAACAAGATCAGTCTCTCATTCGCTCAAATATAAGTATATCTAGATAGAATCCCACGTGTATTTGTAAATTAATCCATTATTGCACGGCCCCTCAGGCCGTGCATAATAAGGTGATTTTGGGAATGTCAGTGGTGTCGGATATAAGCTAATATAATCCTTTCTGTTCTCAATGAATTGTTATCTCCATAATCAATGGCTATGTTCATTTGAGAGGCAAGGATATTTATATAGGTAAGAGTAAAGAAAGGATGTTTATCACAAAAGTTCGTTAAAGGATCTTTCTGTTGAGTTTATTCTGTGTTTCGGAAATGAAAACTCCCTTCTATTTCTAGCCTATGACACAAATTCCGTTTTATCTTTTAACCATTAACCCATTTGTGCCTAGCGTCCACTTTAGACGACACTGGACTTTATCTGTAAGTAGGTGTTTACGTATATGTTTATCTCTGGTTCTCATCATTTGGTTGTATTGATTATCCATCGATAAGCAGGGAAATGCTGATCCAAGTGCTCATTAGCAATTGAAGTATCAGTAAAAGTGAATATTATAAGAAAAGGGAGTGATTTTATTGGGAAAAAATAAAGACTTGAAAATGGGTAGGGGAAAATGTATGTTATTTCCTTTATCTTTTTTTTATAATTCCTATTTCATTATCATTCTGTAATGTTCCTAATCTGTAGGTAACTACAGATACAATTTTCAGATAAAAATGATATGTTTTCATAGTTTTATAGAATAATATAATTTTGTCTACTAAAGTGGACGCTAGGACTGAGAGGGTGCCTGTAAATTCTTTGTATAGTAACAACATTTTTATATATTTTATGCAGAAAATACACAGTAAACGTGGTTGTATCTATGCTGGAAGATGATGGAAGATATATTAGCCCAATTGTGACCTTAACCTTTGTGACCCAAAAACAATAGGGAACCTCCTTCGGTCAAGGACAGCAACTGAGTAGATTTTCATGATCCTTGGTCAACCGGTTCTTGACTTAGAGCGCGAAAATGAATTTCAAACAAAGTCAAATTGTGACCTTAACCTTTGACCTTTGTGACCCGAAAACAATAGGCACCTCCTTGGGTCATGAGCAACAACTGTGTTAAGTTTCATGGTCCAAGGTCAATCGGTTCTTGACTTAGAGCACGGACACGGATTTAAACAACGTCAAATTGTGACCTTTACCTTTGACCTGCGTGACCCCAAAACATTAGGCACCTCATTGGGCCATGGGCACCAACTCAGTAAAGTTTCATGACCGTAGGTCAGATGGTTATCGAGTTAGAGCACGGAAACAAAAAAGTATACGGATGGATGGATGGACGGACAAACAATTAGACTTGGTGAAACCAATATACACCCTCTATTTCGTAGGTGGAGGTATAATAAACAGATTGTGCTCGTATATTTGCAAATTTCAAGATGGAAACTACAGTTTTAAGGGAAAATATATGTAAACTTACATGTACCCATTCGTGCCTAGCGTCCACTTTAGTGGACAAATTTTTTTTTTTGTACAAAATCATACTTTTCCATTGAAATTTTACAAAATTAAAGCCTAACTTGTTGTTTTCACATGGTTTTCACTGTTTTCTCTGATTTTTCTCTTAAAATAAAAATTCAGGCATAAATGGGTTAATCACATTAACAGCTTTGAGGGGCGTTCAGAATGTATCCCGTTTGTGCTGTAATGCATAGTACGCAATTATTTTTTTTATTTAACCTTTGCCCTACTGATCTTATTGTTTGTCTCAAGTTTTCATCATATAATCAAGCAGAAAGCAGCCAATATGTAGACTAGGATCAGATTGCATTGCTGACTAGACTGATCTTAATCTATATTGTCTACCGTAGCTTTGGTCACATCAGGAATATCATGTAAATAATAGGAAGGTTTAAAGCTTTAATTATTTTGTTGTCTGCAACAGTTTTGGAATTAGAGCAGTAAACAAAGGTTCGCTTTTTGGAAAAGGATTGCAGAGTGCGAGTGGTGAGCTATGTAGGACAATCAGGTGACCGGAGCGTGACTGGGTCAATCCAGAGCTCAAGAGATATTTTTTTAACTCTTTCTCAAACATAACATTGTGTCTATGTCTTTGTTAATCCTTTGACAAACAATGAAACTTCAGTTTGAAATGTGCTGCAGATGACAAATGGATATTAAAAAAGAAAGGATTGGTGTAAAATGTAGCACTGTAAATATTGAGGCAAAGAGGGAAATAATTATATTGTACATTTACTTCTTTTGCCGCAATGTTTCGTCAACTCCGTTCCTATAAGGAACGTCAACATCAGGTATTGTTCGTGATAGGAATTTTTTAGATAAGACTGAGAGAGAAGAAGATTTAGTTATTTCGATAGTCACGTCAACTAGGCCTACCAGTCTAAAATATTCGTAAATTCTTTTACAAATTTTCATTAACACTATACGGGAGTTAACAAACAACAAAGGGGGTAAAGACATACCCCTGCAAAAGAAGTTCAAAAACTGTTCTAGAATGTTCTAAAACATCAGCTTTAGAACCTTCTAGAACCAGTTCTAGAATCAGTTCTTGAACCCAAGTTCCTGAACTGAAGTTCTAGAACTGTCACTTAATGTTCTACAACTTAGTTTTGAACTAGTTCTAGGACCAGTTCTTGAACGTTAAATGGCATTTCTAAAACTCAAAAGTTCTAGAACTGATTCAATAATTAGTTCAAGAACGAGTTCTTGAACGTTAAATGCAGTTTTAGAACTTACTGTTCTAGTACTGGTTCTATAACCAGTTTACTTCACAATATGTGGGTGGGAAAAGGTGAAAATAAACATTTAAAGGGGGTCCTGGGACCTAAGTTTTCCAATAATATTCGCAGTATAAATAGATACATAAAGGGGACATCTTTTGCCGAAAAGTCTGAATCAAACGGACATTTGGTTTGGTGTATATTGTACATGTTTATTGAAAGTTGGTGGGTAATTCTATTCCGGCGCTACCCAAGGTTCTTATTCATTAATTTTCTAGCTATATGTAAATAATTGGCGAATTTTTTTTAAAACAAAATGCTTTGTATATGAGCCCATGTTAACACGACACGAGGTCCATTTGCTTGCTTATGATCAATTACAAAATAATAAGCATTTTATGCAATCTTTCAATTTTTTGTATATTTTCATATCCCGGCTTTGGGGAAAATTGATTTTATTGGGGGTTTACGCCGTTTTCAACTTCTATGGTCATATTGCGGCGGCTGGAGCACCTAACCGTGGGTTCCTGGTATTTCTCGCACCAGTACAACCACAATATCCAAACCGAGCCTCCAGCTGCTCTCTCACATAGATGATTCACACCCATTGGTGAGAGACAAATGACTTTTTGTCAAATGTCAGAATGGATATTGGCCGGGCCGGGGTTCAAACTAGAGACCCCTGGATTGTTAGACTCCGATGTAACCGACTGGGGAAAACATCAACACGTTTCTATATTAAAGCGACATATTGGAATAATATTTTAGGCCAGTACTAAAATAATTTGTCAGCGCAAAGTTATTAGGAATTTTAATAGCTAGTCGGGAAAACGAGTCATGGGCCCTTTAATACACGACAAGAGGACCATGATGGTCCTACATCGCTCACCTGAACCAATATGATATGAGACACAGTTTTTGTTTGAATCAATGGATATTTGTGATTGTAAGACTGAAAACAAACTTATGGACATCAACTGTATTTCATCCACTTAGGTCAATATATCTGGTTGTGAAGAGTGAAAACAAAGTAAAAAACGAGAATTTTGTTAAATTCAAGGGCAGATAACTCAGCAACTGTTTGTCTAATTCTGCTGAATTTCAAACTCATCCATCATCTTATGGTAATCAACCATTATATCCAAGATCCAAGTTTTGTCTTGATTGGTTTGTGATTGCTAGAGTAAAAACAAAGTCGAAAACAGCAATTTCGTCAAATTCAAGTATTATTATAACTCACTACTTTTTCATCCAATCAGACTGAAATTCAAAGTCATCTAAGATCTTATGGTCACCAACATAATTTGTAAGTCTTGATTGGTCGATAATTGTAAAGGCCAGAGAGTAAACAAAGTCGAAAAACAGTCGATAACAACACTTTTGTCAAATTCAAGGGCATATAACTCACGACTTTCTCATCCAATCACACTAAAATTCAATGTCATGCAGGATCTAATGGTCATCAACATTATGTACAAATTTTATCTTTTTTTTTCTTTTTTTTCAACTTTATTTTCAATATAATATACATAAACATAATAAACTTAGATGAAATATTGGTGGTAATTTAACAAAGATATACATAGGCATAGTATTGGTGGTATTCTAGCTACTAGATGATAAATCTAATAAATCATTTGATATCAGTTGACTGTATGGTATCTAATTTTATTGTGATTTGTATAAATTTTATCTTAATTGGTCACTTAATTGGAAGATGCTACAGTGTAAACAAAGTCAAAAGCAGTCGAAACAGCAATTTTGTCAAATTCAACGGCATATAAATCATGATTTTTTTAACCGATTAAGCTGAAAATCAAATCCATCTGACATCTTATGGTCCTTAACATTGTGGCAAAGTTTTGTCTTGATTGGCCATTAATTCTAGATGCTAGAGAGTAAACAATGTCAAAAACAGCAATTTTGTCATATTCGAGAGCAGATAACTCCAGACTTTCTAGTCCGATCAAACCAAAATACAAGATCTAATAGTCACTAACGTTGCGTCCAAGTTTTGTTTTGATTGGTCAATAATTGTAGATGCTATAGTGTAAACAAAGTCGAAAACAGTAAAAAAAAACCCGACAATTTTGTCAAATTCAAGGGCAGATAACTCAATACGTTTTGGTCCGATCAAACCAAAAATCACTCTCATTTGAGATCTTATGGTCCCCAACATTGTGTCCAGCTTTTGTATTGGTTGGTCAATATTTATAGATTCTAGAGTGTACAAAATGTCAAAAGTAGCTATTTTTTTTACATGCAAGGGCAGAAAACTCCAGACTCTATGGTCCGATCTGACCCAAAATCAAACTCATATTTTGACCAGGTTTGGTCAAGATTGCCTAATATTTGTAGATGCTAGAGTGTAAACACCAAATTGTTGACAGACGGACGGACAGACAGACATACGGACGACAGGAAAAAGTGATCACAATAGCTCACCTTGAGCACTTTGTGCTTAGTTGAGCTAAAAACCCATGACAAATTGTGGAATAAATTACAAAATACATTTTTCTGGATTTCCTTCGCACAGAAAGGCATAAATGATTACTTAGCTTAAAATTTAGGTGGCCTCAGAAGAAAGTACTACAAATAAGCTATTGCGACCAGGTTTGTCTGTTTTCTGCCCGTCTCTCTGCTCGTCTATAATATCCAGGTTTACACTCTAGAATCCACAAATATCATTAGATCTTCTCCAAACTTTGTCAAAATGTGTATGGTCAAAAGCCCTTGTGTAAGATTGATTTTGTAGAAATCTGTAGAAAGTGCTGCGTTATGTGCCCTTGAATGTCATAAAATGCCATTTTTGACAATTTTGGCGTAATACATACAAATATTGCACAATCAAATGTAAAGCCAAAGACAAATGTTTGCATGTACGTCTTGGGTGAGTTAGAATTTTATCCAGATTGAAAATGCAAATTCTGAGTTATCTGCCCTTGAATTTGGCAAAATTGCCTTTTTCGGTTTAAAGTGTTCAGTGGAACCTACTATGGTCACCTATCGTAAAACGGTCTGTCCTTTCACAATTTAGATAAGCACTTAATGCTTTTTAGGAATGGTGAAGACACATGCCGCTGGTTGAAAGGGGATAAAGTAAAGTAGTACTGTTGATAGTCTAACGTTCATAACATTACTGTAGAGTAGAGTACCAGCAGGGTCAATTTGTAAAACTATACATGTACTTCAAAGTAAAAAAATGCTTCTCATGTCAATTCACCATACCAACTTTGTTAGCCATTATCTCCAAAAACAAGCCCTCACTATTTTTACACCTAGATAATAGAGATATGATTGTAACCCTACCAGTTCACAGACATTAAAGAAATTAGACAGTCCTGGCGGCCTGGAAGCGCTCCACAGGCCTGATTGTTTGTCTTGTTGAATGCAATTTCAAAGGTTCAGGCTGCGCAAACAACCAAATGCATGCATGACCAAGCTAAAAATTACACACAAGTAAGATCGTATGGTCAGTAAGATTTCTGTGAAAGTTCTGTATTGATTAATTAATACTAATGGTTGTAAAAGTGAAAATAAAAGTGAAAATAAAGCCGAAAATGGCAATTTTGTCAATAGCAAGGGCACATAACTCATATAAAACTGAGATCAAGCTGAAAATTATACCAAGGCAAGACCTTATAGTTACCAACATTCTGTACAAATTTTGTCTTGATTGGTCAATATTTGTAGTTGCTAGAGTGAAAACAAAGTCAAAATAGAGTCGAAAATGACAATTTTGTCAATTTCAAGGGCACATAACTCATGATGTAAAATTCAGATTAAAATGAAAATTAATCCAAGGCAAGATCTTATAGTCAACAACATTCTGGTGCAGTTTTGTCTTGATTGGTCAATATTTGTAGTTGCTAGAGTGAAATCAATGTCAAAATAGAGCCGAAAATGTGATTTTGTCAATATCAAGGGCACATAACTCATGATGTTGAGTTCATCAAGCTTAAAATTATACCAAAGCAAGATCTTATGGTCATCAACATTCTGTTCAAGTATTGTCTAGATCGGTCAATATTTGTATTAGCTAGAGTAAAAACACAAAGTTAAAATAGAGCCGAAAATGGCAATTTTGTCAATTTCAAGGGCAAATAACTCATGATGTAAAATTCAGATCAAGCTGAAAATTATACTAAGGCAAGATCTTATAGTCACCAACATTCTGTTTTAGTTTTGTCTTGATTAATTAATATTTGTGGATTTTAGAGTAAAATTAAAGTCAAAACCAGCTATTTTTGACATTCAAGGGCAGATAACTCATGTTATTCTGATTAAATCCAAATTCTTTGAAGGAATCTGAGAGAGGGTCACCCAAGAATCATTCTTGTGAAGTTTGATTGAAATCCATCTGGTAGTTTCTGAGAAGAAGATTTTTAAAGAAAAAGTCTACGGACGGACGGACGGACAGACGCACGCACGGACGCACGACGGACACACCGCCATGACAATAGCCCGCTGGCCTGTCGGCCAGTGGAGCTAAAAACTATTGTTTGATCCCTTGGAATTTAACCATAATGCGAAAAAATTCGGGGCACAAATTTATTTAGGCCGTGCTTCATCTTATGCTGCATCATGCAGCAATTTTGTACTTGTAATTATACTGTACAGTTCACATAAACTGATACCTAATTTGGATGGGATCAAACCATTACCAGACAAGATTTGGACCATTCAAAAGATGTTGCAAACGACAATTTCAAGTGCATGCATGGAGTTTTAAATTTTCTCGTGTTTTACCGTAGAATCCATTGTGGGAAATTGAAGATTTGTAAGCAATTTCTTCAATTTCCACAATTTGTCCAAAACCTTTATTTTGTTGTGTGTAAAAATGCGTCACTATTTCGGAAAATGTTAAATACGATGTAACAAGATCAAACTCTTGCCCGCTCACAGATTAGCTGGTTGAACCCCGAGTATAAAGTCCTCAAACAATGTGCAGTACCAATAAACTGATACCTAATTTAGATGGAATTAATCCTTTCTCAAACAGCAAAATTTTAGGGTGGTCCAAATTGAAAAATTTTGCAGGCGGCAATTTCATGTTCAAATGAAATTTTAAATTTCATTATCTTTTTGGATTAAAACATTGCGGGAAATGAAGAAATTGCTTGTCACAAGCAATTTCTTCATTTTCCACAATGTTTTCCATAGCCATTATCTTGTGGGGAGCCAAAAAGAGTCATTGTGTGGTAATGGGTTAACAGATCGTGTAAGATAAGGCCCACAAGTAGCATTTTCCATGGTATGTTGCAAAACCTCGTAACTACAGATGTCTTTCCCTTTCCTCCTATATTTTAATTTTCGACGTATTTGATGAGCCATAGAACATCTAATTATCATTTGAAATCGAAAATGTCGAAAATTAACAAAAATCGGATGAGTCGGTTACGAGGTTTCTGACATTTGACAAAAGGCATTTGTCTCTCACTAATGTAATTAAATCATCTTCGTGAGAGAGCAGCTGGGGGCTCGGTTTGGATATTGAGGTGGTGCTGCATGGTAAGAGAAATACCAGGAATCAACGGTTAGGTGCTCCAGCCGCCGCGATATGACCATAGCAATCGACAACGGCGTGAAACCCAAAAAAATCAAATACGAGGTTTCTGTTGAAAAGGGTAAGAGGAAAAATATTCCCGGTGAAGGAGTAATCAGAGGTAGGCGGAGCAAGATAGCTTTGCCCCGCCTTCCATCGATAATGTTTGCTATTGAACTTATAATCGGAAAACAAATAAAGAGGCGGGCAAAGTTGCGGCATAATCGTAACTTAAGGCGGGGTTAGACTCGTCTTGAGATCTAATTTGAACCGATTTCCCTCATAACTAAATGTATGCTACTCTTAATCTAATAAAATTCTCTTTGAAAGGACATCTTATTGAACACTGAAGGTAAAGTGCACAACTCTTGTCGGTTGAAATCAAATCTATCCCATTCTTGAATAAGTTGTCTAGAGATGGAAAAAATTCCGATAGCAAAAGTTTGTCATGAAAAACGCTGGAAAGTAGCCTAAATAGTAACAGTTCGACGGAACTGCTTTATAACGCGAATAGCCTCGCGCCTGATCAACATTTTAGCCTTTTTCTGGGCATTTCTCTTTTCGGACATCATCCGATCTTATGATCTTAGGATATTGTCGATGGGAAGTCAAAACCTCGTAACTCCAGCTTTTTCAAGCTGTAGTTACGAGGCTTTCACATCCCAACAACGATAACCTCTTTGATTTAATTGTTGATGCGAAATATTTTGAATTTGTTTTTATTTCCCGATTGAAGTTTTACATTCTAATACAAAATATATAATAGGTAAAAATGAGCAATTATTCTTCTCGCTAAGGGCGTAGCTAGAGGAAACTGTACTCTAAGAACATTGGGGCTAGGGCTTTTGAATTCTCTTAAAAGAAAATGATTGGAAAAACATTGTGGAAAATGAAGAAATTTCTTCATTTCCCACAATTTTTTTTACCGAGAGAGACAAAACAATGTATCCTTTGATTGACTTGAAGTTGTCGTCTGCAGCGTCTTTGAATTTAGACCAGTCTAAAATTTGTCGTTTGGTAATCTGTTAAAGGTATAGAACATGAAAACCAAACACAACTTTTATGATAAATATCTTTTTTTTTTTTTACTTTTTTCGACCAATTTAGATCTATTATTATTTTTTTTCGATTTTTGCCTACGAATTGTACTCAAATGAGTACCTGAATATGCCTGTCTACGCTCCTGCTCGCGGACAGCACAGTCTGGTTAGCAGGATTGGACATTTCCGATGTTTTCTACACCGAGACATAGTCCTCTATTTCAAATGCCAGTCGACAAACAAACTTCAAAAACTTGACTTTCCCATTTTCCTCCCATTTTCATTGACACCGGCTGTCAAACGATTTAATTGTTTATTTACCTCCCTGTCATTATAGTGAAATTGACATCATTTGAAGTTCGGGGATAGACTAACAGTTCATAAAAACTTCAAAGTTAATCCGTTAATAATATTGTGCTTGCAATTTTCAAATCGTTTCATTGAGAAAACAGGAGAGTTTTCGCGCAACATTGACAAGGCGTTTAAAGATACATTAGTTTCGAATTTAAGCTGATATCAAAATTATGCCAAAAACTTTTATGATACATCGAAGTGAAAATTCTTCAAAGAGAGATCAAGGATCGCCAGTCGGTAGGTAAATCCACGGCGGGATATCATGTGACACAACAACGATAGAAATTGTTCAATAACTCTATTAAATCATCCGTAACTTTTATGAAAATGGTTCGAAGCAAAAAAAAAAAAAAAAAAAAAAAAAAAAAAAAAAAAAAAAAAACACACACACATAAAAAAACCCAAAAAACAAAACAAAAAAAAAAAAAAAAAAAAAAAAAAAAAAAAAATTGATATCTTTTGTATGTGATGGATCTTTTGAATAGCGTGATTCTGACAAAAAAGTTATTGGCGAGCAAACACAATTTTGTTTGTAGTTGATAACTTTTTTCATCGGGTATTACTAACTTAAAATATAAGCAACATTTAACAAATTCTTGGTGTTTTTCCACCTTCCAAAGCGGTCAGGTATTGACAGAATAGGGAACGATTTTATCAAATAACCGTGCCGTAATTTCGGACAAACAATAGTATTTCGCATGTTGTTGTTATAAAAAATTCGTAACTACGGCTTGAATCAAGCCGTAGTGACGAGATTTTATAACAACACCGACGGTTTATCAAAACATAACGAAAACCCAGTCTATTTTTAGTACAAAATTCATCGCTTTTATCAACGATTATCTACAATCGTAATCGTCGTCGTCGTCCATCGTTGTTGTTGTTTTTGTTGTTGTGTCACGTGATCCCCGTCATGGTTTGATTGGTTTCTATTTCTCTTACTAGCCTTGTTTTTTTTTAGATCTGAACTATTTCTTTTCCATCTTACCAAACAAGACATTGTCGCTGCTTTTCTTCTAAAACCTCGTATCTGCAGCTTTAAACAAGCTGCAGATACGAGGTGTTCGTAGAAAAGCGACGTTATATTGAAGATCCCATTAGAAAAGTCTTGAAAACATATTCAGGATGTAGGAGAAAATGCTGATCATCAGCATTTTCTACATTTGCCTAAATATTTTATCTGTTAAATCGTATGATATTTTTTATCAACAGCCATTTCGTAAGCTGAGGCATAACTAAAATTGTCTAAAAAAAAATCGTTTTGGAAAGTATTAAAATCCACGTTCATGATCCCCCACGCATCACAGAAATTTGTCTTTATTTTTTTTTTCACTG
>CAVMGG010000378.1:0-78663 GCA_963680895.1 Fragum sueziense
AGTGGATATAGAGGAAAATAATTGACCCGGCAGAGTGACCTTAACTGTTCACAAAAGTGGAAAAGTTTATTGTCCAGTTTAGATGGGGATGGTCCGTCGTAAATTTACGTAAAAGCGTGCGCTGTAACATTGTGCCGCCATGTGAAAATAAGATTTTATCTAATCTAGTCAAATAAAAATGTTAAGCTACTGTGGTCCATTTGGATTGAAATTTTCAGTAAAGCTAATCATTAAAATGAGCGTAAACTCTTAAAATGAAAATATTTAAATACAGTTCACATCCTGGTCATACCGTACAGATGGAACAGGCTGACCAGGATCGGCATTTTTGCATATTCAGTAAACCGATTACCATTTTAAGATGTCGCGACAAATGTATGCACGTGCAAATACTGTTTAAGTTGTTGAATAATATGATTAGTAGCTGTAAATAGCGAAGCATGCGAAGTGTTCGGCAAATCACGAGGGATTCCGGCATACCTATCACCCCTGGACGATAAGTCTGTTGACCTTTCCGCTTTGTCTGTTCTGCCGGGTCAAATCTCGCCGTCAATAACCCTTGTGACTTTTGGGAAGCGTTAACACCGAAAAAATCGTCCGCTTCAAGGTATGTTTTGTTTAATTTCTTAGCTTATATTGTCCAGCAAAGTTAACCCGAGACAACTTAATTTTTCGTGCGCGAAGTCCGTTAATTGAGTGTCTTAACAAAACATTGCCGAAGCGGGGTCATTACATATGCAGATGTCCCGGGTTAATCTTGCTGGACAATACTCTATTGATTTTGACAAGATAAAGTGCACGGAACGCGCAATGGATAGGGCTATTCCCGTTTGTAACTCACTCTGCTCCGAATCTCGTGGTTTCTTCAAACATTCAAGCGAAAAGTTTTTTTGGTACGCTTCCCACTTTCGGTTTTTTTTTTTTTTTTTTTTTTTTTTTTTTTTTTTTTTTTTTTTTTTTTTTTTTTTGGCTCGAATGTTTGAAGAAGCCACTGGATTTGGAGCAGAGTGAGTTTAGAGCTGGGAATAGCCCTCTCAAAGGCGCGTTCCGTCTTTATCTCATCAAAACTAATAGAGTATAAGCTGAAAAATTAAACAAAACATACCTTGAAGCGGGCGATTTTTCCGTGTGGACGCTTTCCAAAAGTCACGTGGGTTACCCACCGTGTTTATGTTCATTGACATAAATGGTGTATTTTGGTTATGATGTGTGCAAATCTGACTATGAAATCGACCAAACATCCCGCCCTTAGTGAGTTTTAGTACGAATTTAAAAAAAAAGTTTTGGCTTCGAATATCCTGCAAATATAAATATTGGGATATTTCTCATTTAGGCTATTTTTTGCAAGTTTTTGCGATGTATATCCACTGCGAAGTTTTAGTTCGAAATATTTCCAAGTACATATTCAAATGTCACGGTTTGTGGCCCTTGGCAAGCTGAATGCGGAAACGCATTTCAGGCGTCACCGTTGCGGTCGACAAAGATGGCGTTCGCCAGCCCTGGGGAGGTAGGTATTCTTCGGTTTTTGGCTGGAAAGTGCGCATTCAAAGTTGTTTCAATGATGTGCATGCGCAATCCGGACAAAACCAAAGCTGCCATATGATGTCAACATCATTTATCATTGTATCTGTAGAAAATGAAACAAAACGAACCATCATTTTACCGCTATGAATATCGGTAGTGTAAGAAAATGAAACCAATTAGGTGTGTACAAAATCAAGAGTTATCTGCACCAATAAAACATTTTAAATGAAATGAAATCGGTTTTCATTTCATTTATTTGTCTACCCTATAACCATAAATCTCAATTTGATAGTTTTGATAATTGACCCATCAAGCTGAGCCTTTTAGGGAGATTTCTCGCTTTATCCATAAAGATCCGTCCTTTCACACACTTGTAAATACGCTTCAAATAAGTTGATTCACCGCGCTGGATTTCAAGATTATGTTTCAAGAAGAAAATAATATTCAAATATTTTTTACTCTATTCTATTTATACAAGGGAGGTAATTTTGAACATTTTGTCAAATATTTCTATAAGTATGCATTAATTCAAAATTCTAAACCGTTCAAAATGCTTATATTTGTATTTGGAATGGAAATGTAACAAAGTTTAGGAATTACTGGCACTTATCAAATTTCGCCTCTGGCTCGTTGGTACTAATGATGGGTTGTATACGTTAACAAGAGGGCCAAGATGGCCCTGCATCGCTCACCAGAGAGGACTTTGAAACAAACAGCTTGCAAACTTCAAACACGCATGACCCACTTTTTACATGACCTAGACATCATCAAGATAAACATTCAGAACAATTTTCACAATGATGAGTAAATATTTTGGTTCTTAGAGCAAAAAACAAGATTTGACCTTTTGACCTAGTTTTTGACCTAACATTAGCCACTTTCTACATGACCAATTTATCATCAAGATAAGCAATTCTGAACTATTTTCACAATGATGAATAAATATTTTGATTTCTTTAGGCAAAAACAAAATTTGACCTAGGTTTTTACCGCCCATGACCCACTTTATACATGCCCCAGATATTGTGAAAATAAACATTCTGAACAATTTTCACAATGATAAAGTAAATATTTTGGTTCTGAGAGCAAAAACAAAATTTGACCTAGTGACCTAGTTTTAGACCTCCCATGACCCACTTTTCACATCACCAAGATATCATCAGGATAAACATTCTGAACAATTTTCACAATGATAAAGTAAATATTTTTTGTTCTTAGAGCAAAATCAAAATTTGACCTAGTGACCTAGTTTTTGACCTAACATGGCCCCCTTTTAACATTGACCAGATATCATCAAGATAAATATTCTGAACAATTTTCACAACGATAAAGTAAATATTTTGGTTCCTAGAGAAAAAACAAGATTTGACCTAGTGACCTAATTTTAGACCTCGCATGACCCACTTTTCACATCACCAAGAAAAACATTCTGAATTTTGACAATGATTGAGTAAATATTTTGGTTCTTAGAGGAAAAACAAAATTTGACCTAGTGACCTAGTTTCTGACCTCACATGACCCACTTTTAAAATGACCCAGATTTCGTCAAGATAAACATTCTGAACAATTTTCACAATGATAAAGTAAATATTTTGGTTCTTAGAGCATAAACAAGATTTGACCTAGTGACCTACTTTCTGACCTCACATGACCCACTTTTAAAATGACCTAAATTTTGTCAAGATAAACATTCTGAACAATTTTCACAATGATAAAGTAAATACTTTGGTTCTAAGAGCAAAAACAAAATTTGACCTAGTGACCTAGTTTTAGACCTCGCATGACCCACTTTTCACATCACCAAGAAATTATCAGGATAAACATTCTGGAAATTTTCACAATGATATAGTAAATATTTTGGTTCTTACAGCAAAATCAAAATTTGACCTAGTGACCTAGTTTATAACATCGAATGACCTGCTATTCATATCACCAAGATATCATCAAGATAAACATTCTGAATTTTCACAATGATTGAGTAAATATTTTGGTTTTTAGAGGAAAAACAAGATTTGACCTAGTGACCTAGTTTCTGACCTCACATGACCCACTTTTAAAATGACCCAGATTTTGTCAAGATAAACATTCTGAACAATTTTCGCAATGTTTAAGTATATATTTCTGTTCTTAAAGCAAAACCAAGATTTGACCCAATGACCTAGTTTTTGACCTTACATGACCCACACTTTGTACATAACCTAGATATCAAGATAAGTATTTAGGATAGTTTTGACAAAGTTTTGGGGCAAAATTGGCCTCTCTAGAGCAAAAGGAAGGATCTGTAATATTTGGCCTTGTGACAAAGTTTTTGACCTTGCATGACCCTCCTTTGATCATGACACAGATATCATAACGATAAACATTTAGAACAATTTTGACAAAGTTTGGACCAAGAATTGGCACTTCCAGAGCAAAAGGAAGGATTTCACAATATTTGACCTCATGACCTAGTTAATGACCTGGAATGACCAACTTCTTGACATAGCCTAGATATCATCAAGATAAATATTCAAGACAATTTTGACAAAGTTTGTGCCAAAATTGGCACTTATAGAGTAAAAAGATGGATTTTACAATCATTGACCTAGTGACCTAGTTTTTGACCTGGCTTGACCTATTTTTTATCATGACCTAAATATCATCTAGACAAATATTCTGAATAATTTTCACAATGATTGAGCAACAAATGTGGCCCCTAGAGCAAAACGAAGATTTGACCTAGTGACCTACTTTTTGACCCCATTATGGCCCCGATTCCATTTCTTTGAAGTATTTTGAAAAAGCATGACCCATAGATCATATGTGTGAAATATGATTGAATTCTGCCCAGTACTTTAGGAGGAGAAGATTTTTTTGTGAAAAGTTGACGGATGGACAGATAGACAGTTAGACAGTTAGACAGATAGACAGACAGACGCCGGACAACAGACTGACCAAAATACCTCACCTCGAGCACTTTGTGCTCAGGTGAGCTAAAACGGTATGTAACCCATCGTTAGCTGCGTCAAAAAAGGTTACCATTATTGGCACGGAATAAATAATGTGTGACACTTATTTCAACTGCCATGGTCTTATCTCAGTAGCTGGAGCACCTAACCATGGTTTCCTGTCGCTTTCTCACCAGTACTATCACAATATCAATCCTGAGCCTCCAGCTATTCGCCCAAGTGAATTTATGATTATACAACCATCGGTGGAAGATAAACGTCGAAAACGTCGATGTTTTTGGCGGGACCGGGGAGCATACCATTCATTGATTAATTGCGGTTAAACGCCTATTTTGACTGCTATAGTCATAGCGCAGTGGTTCGAGTACCTAACCATGGGGTCTCCTAACCATGATCCTTAGGTTTACGATTATCCATTGGAGGAAGACAGATGTCAGAAAGGTTGTTTACAGTGGCCGGGAATCGAACAAACAACAAAGATTAATTTCATTACAAAATTAACTCATCTCATATTTATTTTAATATAATGTATAACGACAATTGCACACATAATAATGTAGTTCTGATAAAATGTACAATCTACACAAGCCTTGTGTTCATAATATAATACAGCAACAAACTTTCAACCATTTCCCAAACAAGACTGGGGTTTTGAAGTCCCTTATATGGAAAGAAAATGTAGGTCTGGATAAATGACCTGGCCGACCATAATAATCTAGCTGATAGCTAATATAGATGAAAATATGGGTCTCCATAAATGACCTGGCAGAACATCGCTAGCTAGTGATGCTCTGCCATGTCACTTATGGAGACCTTTATTTTCATCTCCAGCTATTAGCTAGAGATACTCTACCAGGTCATTTGTCCGGATCTATACTTCCTTCTTTTTTCTTGATGTTTTCCAATTTGAAAGCCTTTTACATTGGGGATGTCAAAACCAGGTCTTGTTTGGGAAAGAGTTAAACAGACACTTTCTTACATCAAAATTGGTGGATGGTTGATCTAACAGAATTTATTCAACAAATTTTGTGACAGCAATTCCTTTACCTAACCCAAGACCTGGTTTTGAAAGGTTAGGTAAAGCATTGAGACAACAGAAGAAAATGCTGATAACCAGCATTTTCTCGTTTTGTCTCAATACATGTATTTTCTGGGCAATAATAAACACAAATTCTTCATTTTATTACCATCTATTTTGTCGTATGAAGCGCCTTTTAAATGGGAACATTCCAATTTTTTGCTGTTTGAGGAAGGGTTTAATTCCTTATTTCTTCAAGATATCGTTTTTCAATGAAAAGCTCGTAACTGCAGCTTAAAACAAGCTGCAGTTACGAGGTTTTCTTTGAAAAGCAGCGATATACTGTTGATGATAATAGGATGACCATCTGCATAGAAAATGATATAATTTCTACAAAAGGCAATGTTTCAAAATGGCAGTAAGTTTTTCATTATAAACAATCTAAATGTAAACCATGAGACACTGATTAAATACATTTGGAGATCAACAAAATTTCAATGAACATATCTTTGTGAGAAAAGGAGAACATGAGAATCTATAAATAATGACTAGAAACAAATTGAGACTCTCAAACATGATCATATTATTCATGAAACATGAAAAGATTATTTGGAAAAGAACTAAGATAGGCATAAACTGATACTTATATTAATTGGTTTTGTGCAAAACAATGGTTAGCATATGTATTATAATTATGTACAATACAATAGTTTTGTGACAAGGATTTCGGGTCTTTTTCCTTTTTGGAAACATAAACCATCTCTGTAAGTCTATGGAATTGTGACAAAACATGTTTAAGTCCAATGCTTGATTGTACTTTGAATGGATTTCACAAGTTCTGATGAGCAATAAACATGAATTTTGCATTTCCACAAAACATAAAATATACTTTCTAAACCAAATATTATGATTCTTAAAGTTCAAAGACTCGAGGAGCTATGGGAACATGTTAAATTTTGAGGCAAAGAGACCAAACAATTTTGAAAATATTATAATCTCTATTGTGGATAAGTTAATTATATGAGACTGGATATGGTAAAAGCATATTGACTATGATACTAAATATGGATCTCGATCATACTGCATATTGCTGCTTTTATTCAAAAACCTCACAACTACAGCTTTAAACCTTTCCCAGACGGCGAAAAATTAAAATTTTCTAATTCAAAAGCTGCTGCTTCAGAGGATAAAATTAGTATAAATTCACCTGAAAATTGTGTATACATATTATGGCTCAGAAAATATTGAGACAAAATGAGAAACTGCTGGTTATCAGCAGTTTCTTCTTTTGTTTCAATCTTTTCCCAAGCCTTTTCTATTATGGACATCAAAACCAGGTCTTGTTTTGGAAAAGGTTTAACAAGCTGTAGTTGTGAAGTTTTTGAAAAAGGCAATGATATATCGCCCAGTCTGATCCAAATCCATGTGGTTCTCTCGTAGCTCTTTAACCCTTTCCCAAACGACAATAATTTAGGGTGATCCACTTCAAAAACTGCCACAAATGACAAAATGGATGATATTAAGATAGGATTTTGTGTAAAATATGGCACAGAAAATATTGAGACAAAAGGAGAAACTGCTGGTTATCAGCAGTTTCTTCTTTTTTTTTCAATGTTTTCCCAAACCTTTTCTATTAGGGACGTCAAAACCAGGTCTTGTTTGGGAAAGGGTTAATAAGTGTTAGCAACTGTAAAAGAACAGCATGGGTTCTAATAAGACTGCATGTAGATATACATGACATGTTAATCTATTAACATGGCAGTCTAAAATTCTAAAATGGCCCTAAGATTTTTCCGGATCCCTGTTCAAACGAAAAATAGAATCTTTCCATTTTCTATCCAAAATGGAGCTAAGAACCGAAACAAAACATGTAAGAAAACAGGAAACTGTAAAACAGTATAACTGTGATAATGATTAAATTTACTGAATACAGAAAATCAAAATGATTAAAGATAAAAGAGAACACAAAATGTGGGATTAAGATTGCGTAATACTTTAAAATAATACTTTTAAAATTTAGAACATAATTTTGTAAAACAAATGTAGACATCCTGCCTAACTGTAATCTCATGATCTGACGAAATAAAACAAACATAAATGATTAGAATTCTAACACACTGATGAAAATTGTATTATTTGTTTCATGATAATTTCTTACTTTTTGAAAACAATCAATGGAAAATTTCAAAGATCCCATTCATACATTGCAAGCACTCTGATAATATTATACAAACATGTACAACTTTTATAAATAATCATTCAACATACAAAGATTGTATGTATGGTCTGAGATTAAAGCAAAGCTTATATTTTGTAGTAGTTTGTCTTGTTAACAGGTATAATACGTTCAAAGTTAAACGAGAATAGTTTTAGTTGTTTTGATAAACCAATTCAACAGTAATCATTCTCGTTTAATAGTGAATCGATTATATGAGTAGATCTGCTCCAACTTTAATAGTGAATCGATTATAGATCTACTCCAACTTTTGGCTACAGTCCTATCACAATATTAAGACACATTGTTTACAAATTTTACCTAGGTAAAGAAAGGAAAAGTGTTTTTAATTTTCAATACAATTGTGCATGAGCCGGTTGGAATCTTGCAAGTGTAAGACACCTGAAAGATTCGAACTATCACATGCAAAATTACAGTGTTTTGGAATTTGATAACATGTTTATTTACAAAGGTAAATTTTGTAAACAGGTGCCGTAACATTGTGACCGGACTATACAAGGGAAAGTCTTTCTTCAAAAAGCAGAATTTTATTCATTGCTTGAAAGGCAAATTTAATTACAACAACTGATAACCATTATTTTCTTAGCTCTTTCCCAAACGACAAAATTTCAAGGTGATCCACTTCAAAAACTGTAAAAACTTACAAAATGGATGTTGTTAAAGATAGGATTTGTGTAAATTATGGCACAGAAAATATTGAGACAAAAGGAGAAACTGCTGGTTAGCAGCAGTTTCTTCTTTTGTTTCAATGTTTTCCCACGCCAAATCAACTAGGGACGTCAAAAGCCGGTCTTGTTTGGGAAAAGGTTAAACCACTTTCAATCATAACAGATGGTTATTAGAAATCTTCATCTCCTTTGTTAGTGACAGTTTAAACGCAAGCATTAGCTTTCACACAGAATATATCTGCACACAAGAGAAAATTTTAATCTATGTTCAAAGAGAAAAGTTGATAAGAAAAAGAATTTTATAGACAGAGAATAGAAAGAATGTTAGAGGATTAATAGAAATTTTAAATGACCCATCTCCTATCATTTGTTCTACTGTAAGATACACAATTTAATTATCTAAAAATTAAAGGGGGTATTGGCTTTTCAAAGTGCAATCTTTCATTCATTGTTCATCAAACCGTATGTTGTGGGTACTAATTTGGAGCATCTCACCGAGACAATTCAAATGAGTACCAACAACATAGGGTTTGAATCTAAAATTACAAATTAGGAATGCCTTTACCCGTACATATCGTTGCACTGATATGTACAAAATTCTGCTAACTCCTCTGTACAGATGCACCCATGTCAAGAATTAATTCAATATCTAAGAATTTGTAGCAAATTATCTTTATTTCATTAAATATTTTCCATGCTAATAAATGTGAATACAAAGATTTTTTCCAGGAGTAAAATAAAAATTTATCATCTGTGACAATTTAATTTGGAACAATCCAAAATTTCTTAACCCATTCCCACATGGTGATTTTTGACAACCCCAAAAATTTTGCTATGGAAAGCCTGGTAGGAAATTAAGAAATTGCTTGTGACAAGCAAATTATTCACATCCCACTGTGTGTTTTCTTCCAAGACAAACCAGAAATGTAAAATCTTATCCACTTGAAATTGTCTTCTGCAACATGTTCGAATTTCGACAAGTCTAAAATTGTGTTGACTGGTAAAAGGCTAAAGAAGGTGTAAATGTCTTATTTCACAAGGAGATGGGTCATGAATAAATAGGGAAAAAAGTACATAATTATTTTGGTTACATATTTCAAAATAGATACATCTAACTGTAACAGAATAACAGATTGGAGGGGTAAAGGCATTCCACATTTGTTTTGTCAAATCCAAACCCTATGTTGTGGGTACTCATTTAAATTGTCTCTACGAGACAATTCTAATGAGTACCATCAACATGGGATTTGATGAATGATAATTGAAATATTGCATTTTGAAAAGTCATTAGCCCCTCTTGTCTGATGTTCTGCATCTAAAGTCCATCACAGCTTAACAATTACACAACCTCGCCTTTCTATGCCTTTATCAAACTACAATTATTTTGTTGTTTGGTAAAGGATTAACCCTAACCCAACCTGGTTTTGACTTTCCTTATTGTAAAATATTGGAAAACATTGAGACAAAAGACGAAAATACTGATAACCAGCATTATGCATTTATGTCTCTATATTTTCTGTGATACATGCATCAAAATTGAACTAAGTCCATTTTTGCTGTTTGGAAAAGGGTTAAAAGTCATTCACAATGATTACAATTATACTTGAACAATTTAAAATCTTAACAGCACATTTATTTTATCCAATCGTATCACACTTTTCCATTCACTCCTTGATAAATTTATCTCCCATGACTTCACAAATATTAGTCGCGATTTTGTATGCTAGCCGCTTTTCAACGAAAACCTTGTAACTGCAGCTTAAAACAAGCTGCATTTATGAGATTTTTGATGAAAAGCGACATTTTACTTTGACACTTTCAAGAAAAAGCCCTGGTTTTGCCAACCCTGAATGCTCTTATAAATAAATTTAGAAATCATTGAAGGAAAAAGAAAAGCAGGATTAACAAGCAATTTCTCTTTTCCCTCAAAGATTTCTATGTTATGAATTGTATTTCTCTCTTTTTTTTTAAGAAACACCTATTATGTTGTTTGCAACTCTGTTATATTTAGACCAGTCTATATATACCGTATCTTATTTTGGAAAAGCATTCATGGTTTCACACATATCGCGAGTTTAAACATCAAATGATTTCACACATTTGTCGCGAGTTTTGACGTCGAATAATCAGCAGCTGGAAGTCTGAATGGTTCTAAAGGCTCGGTGGACACGCGTCCCGTAAAGTCTGTGGTTGAGACGCGCCCACTTGTAAAGTCTGTGGCAGAAACACGACCGTTATTAAAATCTGTACGTGATGGACTTCTAAATGTTGATGGAATATAACCTGTACTGTAACTTGTCTCATACCTACAAAAGAATGATGATAGAATACCGCATTATAAAGTAGTCCCTTAGACTATATCCCAAACTGTGCTTGGTTTTGATATCTCCGTAAGACAAATATTTACAGAATGTTGAGAGAAAAGCATTTAACTGGTTCGAATGCTACAACATTATTTTCATTTCCAACAAAATTCATTCAAAAATTCCTCTTTGTATATAATTTTCATAATCAATTTGTCATATCACAAACAATTTTTGTTGCTGTTGAAAGTGAAAGCATACAATGATATTAAAATTGACCTAAGCAAACATTAGTGAAAATGTAACCGCTACTTGAAGCAAAACAAAATTGTGTTTTCTGTGAAAAAAAGTTACCATTTACTATGATGATTTTTTTTATTGCTATGTTATGATTCAAACCCTTTGATATGATGCTGTGGCATGAAAAAATTATTTTCTATTAATGCTGGCTGAAACACACTGGTTAAGCTGTGATAGATGGTTACTTTAAGACTCCATTTAAATTCTGTGTGTGAATATAATCAAAGACAAAAAACATTACCCATAGTTGCTTTTTCCTGTATCTATTGTATCTAATCAACAACAAAATATGTGTTTTTGTATAGTGGGTACATTCAGGATAATGATATTTAACATAACTCAATGCTACCTATTGTGTTCTGTGGCAATTCAACCCTGATTACAACATTACTATGGGTCCAAAAATGTTCAAATTACTGAGTTTTGTAAACATTTATTCTGTTTTTTTTTTTTTTTTTTTTTCAAAAAATTTTAAACACATCAATTCTTAGTTATAGCATACTTTTACCCTGAATCTTATATGGATATAATTATTTTATCTATTTGCCTTATTATGTTAAATGGAATTCATTCATGTTTAAAATTGAAATAATTCAAAGAAAACATACCTATTTAATGTACCCCCCAATATTTCCTCAGGTCTGTCTGTGAATATTTGTCCATTTTGATAATTCCCTGATGTAGGCATGGTGCCATATCTTTCTTCATTGTATGTATTATATTGTCCATTATTGTTGCCTTTAGTAGCATCAATCTGAAGTACAAGACACAAATGGTGAAAAGATATGTAATTATCATTTCTATAGATAAGTTTAAAAGCTTACAAGTTGTATTTGTTTGTTTAGTATAAATTATTCTTTTTCCATTCTGTATTTTAAAACATAATGTATCATACTATAATTTGAGCAACGTTTGTCCGTTTGTCTGTTTGTCCGTTTGTTCCCTTACTCCTCCCAGGTCCTTGGGCCGATCTTCACCAAACTTGGAGGGAAGGTGGAGGGCGGCCCCGGATATTAGCTTGAGGGGTTCATTTTTTGAAAGGTCAAGGTCATCGAGGTCAAAGGTCAAATTTATGTTTTTACGGGTTACGGGTATGGTTTTTACGGGCTACGGGACGGGATTGCTTACGGGTTACGGGACGGGATTAGGTGGAGGGCAGCCCCGGATAGGTCAAGGTCATCGAGGTCAAAGGTCAAGGTCATCGAGGTCAAAGGTCAAATTTCGAGACGGGTAAAATTGCTAGTTATTTTAATTATTCTAAGCATGGTGTGGCCGTGCTCTAGGATTATTTAAACATGGTCGATGAAAAAGTAGGGAGTAGGCGATTATTCCAGGTATTGTGAGTAGATCTAGTCAAACACTGGAAATTCAGAGACATTTCAGGGGCAAGCTATTATGCAAGACAAAGTTCATGCAGAATTCTTGAGACAACGAAATTTGATAATAAGGTGATATTTCATTGTTGGAAACACTGTTTTCAGACTGTAACAGATTTTTTTTCTATATTTATTTATTGAAATCATCTCTGTTTCAGAAAAATGTGATATTTTTTCCCTGAATTTGGAGATGGGTTTTTAAAAGAATCACCCTTTTTTGTGGAAACAGTACTTGAAATACTTTTCAGAGTTTTTGAGACAAAGACAGGAGGATGACACAGAAATTTTTAAAACTACTTACATCATCAAAGTCCGCTGAGTATCTGTAGTTATAATCCTGCCTCCACTGTTCCATCAAAGTAGATTTGGTCATTTCTGACGGAGATTCATTTTTATCTCGCTTCTTGATCTCTGTATTGCTGTCCGTCTCTGCATAGGATTCTGCAACATAAATATCATCAGTTTGAGAAGAGGAGGTCCTGGAGGGTGGGGGTGATAGCCCCGGCCATTATTGATTTTATGTTGCTTTAACCCAAATTTGCATAGTGACACCTTTTGACTCCCTCACAAGAAAAGGCTTGGGAAAACATTGTGGAAAATGAAGAAATTGCTTGTGACAAGCAATTTCTTTATTTTGCACAATGTTTTCTAACAAAAATTGAAATAAATATAGTTTCATCAACTTGAAATTGTCGTGTGCAACACCTTTCAAATTGGAAGAGTCCAAAATTTTGCCATCTGGTAATGGATTAACAAATTGTTCTGTGATGTGACAAAGAAATTCACTATACCATAATTAAGCTTTCCTGGGTGTACTCATTATGCCAAAGAATACATCCAATGTTTTCTTTCCAGAAATGTTAAGATTTTATTCACCTGAAACTGCCGTCTTCATCATCTTTAAGCTTAGACAAGTCTAAAAAGTTTACCATCTGGTAATGGATTGAAAATCACAACATCATCTACAAGTACTGTGAAATCAGCATCAAACGATACAAAATACTCACCATTATCTGAATGTCGGCACTTGTGATAGATGACGCAGGCTAGTATAATGATAGCAATAACAGCCACCCCACCGGCAGCTCCTCCAATAATAACTGGCATCGGTAACACTTCTGCAAATCATATAAAAATATTGAAAAAATGCTGAATATGCGGGAAAAATGGCAGAGACAAGTATTTCACCAGACACAACACTAGAGTTAATTGACATCCTCTTTAGCACAGAGCACAGTTTAATCAAATATCCCAAAAATCAATAAAAGATCAAGACAAAGAAACAAAGGATCACACACAAAAATTTATTGTCTTTTTTCGGCTAATTTAATTGGGCAATATTTAACCCTCTCCCAAAAGTTGAAAAATAGGATTGTCTAATTGGAAAGCTGCTGAAGATGGCAAAGTTGGTGTTAGCGTTGGTAAAGAAAGGATTTGTGTACAATATTGAATTGAAAATATCAATGCAAAAGTCAAATGCTGGTTGCCTCAATGTTTTACCAAGGATTTTCTATACGAGACTTTGAAACAAGGTCTTGTTTGGAAAAGGATTAATTGGGAAATGTCTAAGACAGCTTTTATAGGCTTTCCCAATTAACACCTGTCTTAAACATCTCTAGAAGAAAATTTGCGATAACCAGCATTTTCTCCTTTTGCTTTAATATTTACAGATATATTCAACACAAAACCCATTTTAAACAACATCAGTTTTGCAGTCTGGAGCCGCTTTTATAAGGGGACAGTCCAAATAATATGTTTGGAAAAGGAGCTTAATTTGCACCTGAGGGCTCTTCTAGATGAGCAAGTTAAAACCTATTACCAAATGACAAAATATTAGGGTGGTCCAAAATGAAAGAAGTTGCATATGACATTTTCAATGTGTTGAATTTTTTGGGGGTGTTTTTTTTTTTTCGACTGTTGGGTTAGAAAACATTGTGGGAAAAAACAAGAAATTGCTTGTCATGAGCATTTCTTTATTTTTCACAAGGTTTTCCATAGCCTTTATCTTGTGGGGGCTTCAAAAATGTTTCATTGTGTTAGATTGGGTTAAATTTTATCTGTCACGCATACATCATTATTCTAATGTCAAGTGACCCACCTTTTTCTTCCAGGCTAATCATCATAACAGCACTTCCTTTACCATTATACACTGTACAGTTATAGATACCGAAATCCTCCCTCTGAGTATCGAGGATCTGTAAAATACCCTTCCCTCCATACGGCAAATCTTGTTGGGGCGCGGAAAAGCGACCGGACAGCGCGTAGTCTATGGGATATCCGTCCATTGACCAGACAAACGTGGGTTTGGGTGAGGATATCGTCATACATTCGAGTCTAGTTGTGTCCCCGACGCTTGAATATTGTCTGGCGTCGCTTACTATCTCTGGTGGACCTGCGAATAATCAAACAAAATGATTGATTCATCAATAAATACAGTAATTCAAATTCTAATAGTTCAACAAATGCCCATCTTCTCAACCTCAGTTGAAAAATGGTCTATTTCAACCACACTTTCTGCACAATAGCATGATTCCGGAAAACCAGCATATTCTTGTTTTCATTGGTCTAAGGGAAATAATTAAGTAAGACCTCTAAAAGCTTTCATGCACTAGTTACCTCCCTTACACAATAACGATCAAAGTTAACAAGACCTGATTTTGTTGTTCCTACTAAAAACAGTGTTGGAGAATATTCAGAGAAAAGAATAAATTGTTGATAATCAGCCATTTCTCCTTTTCCCTAAATATTTTCTTTACAATAACATTCAGTGTCCTTTTTAGAAAATCAGTCATTTCATTGTTGTCTGCAGCTCATTTCAAATAGCTTACAAGTCTAAGATTTTTCTGGTTCCGAGAGGGTTTAAGTTTATCTCCCTCCAAAAACACATTCTCAACACTTTCAATGCTGAAAGATACAATTTTTTTACATTTTGTGATATCCATTTCACTGTCTCCTGCTCAATTCAATTTTGGATCAGTCTATATTTTAGCTGTTTGTAAAGGATTACCGTTACATATTGGAAGAATGTTAGGGAATATTTTATTTCCAATACACTTACCATTTTCTGTAAGATATACATCACGTATAATCTGGTTGAACCCTAGTACCGTTGCGGTACAGGTATAAACACCGAACATGCCCTCCTGTACCCGCGGGATCACATAGGTGGAGCTACTGTGCAGAATCTGGAACTTTCCTTTACGACTCCACGTGATCTCCGCCGTCGGATTCCCGTCCGCCTCACACCGGAGCTCTGCCCGCTGACCGGCGTCTACTGATACATGCATCGCCTCGTTTTTGAACTTTGGTCCATCTGTAAACAGATTTCATAAAAGCTTAACTTTTTCCAAAAAAAGAAAAAAATTCTGCTCGTGATAAAAAGCATTGTAGTAAATGGAGATATTACTACTCCGTGGCCGCCGAAGCAATTTCTGGATTTTCCACAATGTTTTACGAAATATTTATCTTGTTGGAGCGTCAAAAAATGTCAGTAGGTGGGAGTTGGTGAACAGTGTTTATGGGTAGGCCTATGGTTGGCAATATTTTTAGTATATAACTGCAGACTGTTCCAACTAAGCAAAAACACAGACAAACTTTTCATCTATTAAATTTCACTGTTAGGGAAAATTGGTAACAAGTGTTACCTCTATCAAATTTCAGAAAAGAATGAAGCCACACTTGATTGGAAATTCATTACACAAGTAAAGTACAGTTTAAACTGATAGGAAATTACTATTAGGCCTAGTTACTTGAATTTCGTGTGTGTGTTGCTTTTATAATTGGCATATTCTTTTTGTCAATTTAGTATGTTGATTGACCTAATACAACAATTTTTTAAAACTTCGGATTAGAAGTTACAAAATTTTCTTAAACATGAAAACTTACATAAAATGTTCATGGAATGTTCTACCGTTGTACTGCCCACTGTATTAATGGCCTCACATTTAATAATATCGCCATGGTAATCCCGTTTTATCTCGGGTATTTCTAGAATATTTCTACATTTAAGGACAGATCCTCCATTCATTTCCTACGGTAAGATTTTTTTTATTTTTTCTGCACTGATACTTAGATATGTGAGAAGTAAAAAAATGACTTAAAAACTATAGGTCACCAAGCGAATTAAAAAGTTATTTGATTTCAAGGGAGACTACTCTTGTCTAAAATTGCTAAAATGAGGTGTCACTTAAATACCCACAAAAAGGGTGTTCGAAATGACTAGGATTACATAAATAAGTCTTTATTGTGTTAAATATGTTTTATTCTGTCTAAATGAGTATCAATTTGGGAAAATTAAGTGATGATTTTGAAAGTTTTAGTAAAACATTCTTTCAAAAGTAGCTGAAATTGCTCTTATTTCGCAACGTTTCTGACAATAAAAAATATTCCAGCGGTAAGATTTTTTTCTTTTTTGGTATAGACATAGTGCTTGGTCATACCTACAACTAGAAGACCTGAAGGTCTTGAATCGCTCCACAGGCTAGAATTTCTTGGAAATATACAACACAAGTTTTCACTTTTCTAATTGATTCACATATTATCTTCGATAAACTAAAATCAAGACTTTTAAATCTCAATATGGTCAATATCTGTGGTTGTTAGACTGTTAGAATGTAATGAAGTTGGCTTAAATTTCTGACATAAATGAGCTTTACTCTTTGAGCATTAGACTTAAAACAAGGGAGGTAACTCAAGGAGCAAATATCTTTAATTCATATTAGTTACCTCCCTTGATTCAAATTAAATTATGAGAGATCTTCTTCAGTCAAACGAACACTGTCATTTGGTAAAATTCAAGTGCAGATAATGCTTAACTTTCTAGTCCAATCAGAAATCCGAGATGTTATGGTCAGCAACATTGGGTTCAAGTTTGATCTTTCAGGGTCAATATATAATGTTGTTGGAGTGAGAAAACATCGAAAATGGTAATTTTGTCAAATTTAGGGGCAGATAACTCAGACTTTTCTGGTCCAATCCAGCTGATAACTACACATATGCAAGGTCTTACTATCAGAAAGATTACTTAAAAGTTTTGTGTTGATTGGGTAATGTATATGGTTTTCAGAGAAAAAAAAAAAGGTTGAAAACAGCAATTTTGTAAATTTCAAGGGCACATAACTCTAGATGAAAATGTCAGATCAAGCTGAAAATTGCACTCTGGCAGGATCTTATAGTCACCAACATTCTGTCCAAGTTTTGTCTTGATTAGTCAATATTTGTAGTTGCTGGAGTGAAAACAAAGCCAAAACGGCCATTTTTAACATTCAAGGGCAGATAACTCCAGACTTAATGATCCAATTAAAATCATTTGAAGGAATCTGAGAGAGGGTCACCCAAGGATCATTCATGTGAAGTTTGATTGAAATCCATCCAGTAGTTTCTGAGAAGAAGATTTTTTAAGAAAAAGTTGACGACCGGACGGACGGACGCACGGACGGACGCACGCACGACGGACACACCGCCATGACAATAGCCCGCTGGCCTGAAAGGCCAGTGGAGCTAAAAACAGAAAAAGAAAAATATATCAAACCAAGCGTTTTTCTGAGTTATAAGTAAAATTTGGTTCACTTTTTGCAGCTCTGTCCGAAATTGTTTCTTTACTTTTATCCATTTTCTTCCTTATTACCAGCTTTAGATAATAAAAAGTGTCGTCTTTTTTGTCCATCTGAAGCGGACTAGCTCATAAAGATACCACTTTACTTTTGTTGCACCATTTCCTATCGCTAACGCCACATTTTGAACGCGTAACAGAAAGCGAAATATACCATCCGAGTATTATTACACTTTAATTGACCAAACAGAGAAAATGGAAATAACCGAAAAGGATCTTGTCATTTATCAACCAAACATTAACTAAATGTAAAAAACACATTTGCCAATTACTGTAATAGCTTTATTGCGTTATTTAGGATATGCGCAGTAAGTTGCGCAGTAACAACTGGAGGATCTGTCCTTAAACATGAAAACTTACATAAGATGTTCATGGAATGTTCTACCGTTGTACTGCCCACTGTATTAATGGCCTCACATTTAATAATATCGCCATGGTAATCCCGTTTTATCTCGGGTATTTCTAGAATATTTCTGTGTTCGTCTGTTAAAAGTTCCCCATTCCTGTACCACCTGTAAAATGAATTTCAATTTAACATTTTTCAAAACAAGACCTTGTTTTGATGTTCCTAACTGATTCGAATTTGGAAAAAAATTGAGGGAAAAGAAGACAAGAGTTGTCCACGGACAACATAGCTCGCCTAAAACGGGAGCTTGTCACAAAAACAGGTAATTTTTTACGTAGGTCAAACTCCAAGGTCAAGGTCACAAGGTCAAGGGTCATGGTCCCAAATGAAAGGTCTTGGCAGGAGGTATCTATGTGTGAAATATCAAGGCTGTATCTCTAATAGTGCCTGAGATATAGGCCAGGTTAAAGTTTTTCAAAAGTAGGTCAAACTCCAAGGTCAAGGTCACTAGGTCAAAGGTCATGGTCCCAAATGAAAGGTCTTCTCGAGATGTATCCATGTATGAAATATCAAGGCTGTATCTCTAATAGTTCCTGAGATATAGACCAGGTTAAAGTTTTTCAAGTGAAGACGCGACGGGATGCGACGCCGACGCCGACACTAGGGCTGTGACATTAGCTCCCCGGACATAAAGTCCCGGCTCGCTAAAAATGCTGATAATCAGCATTTTCTCCTTTTGCCTCAATATTTTCTGTTCTATTTTGTGAACAAATTCTATATTTCAAACATTCATTTTGTCCTCTGCAGCAGCTTTGAATTTTTGACCACCCTGAAATTGTGTTGTTTGGGAAAGGGTTAAACAGGATTGTCCCAATCATATCCAATCTGGAAAAATATCTATAAGAAACTTAAGAAGATCTACAGAAATGTGCATTTCTTTTTTTTAAGTAAATGAGCATACAGCATAGACTAGACTATGTGTCCAATGACGTTTGAATGCAGGGGCATAATATTATAATTATTATCTTTGAATATCCCGTGTTTTTGAAGAGCACATTTTTTTTAATTAAAGAGTGTGCAGACAGACACACAGACAGACACAATGACAGACAAACAAGTACATTCTCCTTTTTCAATAACTTTATTCATTGTGGAAAAGTTATATATAACATTTTTGTTTTTAGACAACTGCACTTAGTCTACAGAGAAACAGCTGAATCCACCATAATACATTTTTGTATAATTCAAGGGAGATAACTACTACACTTACTTCCACGTAATTTCATACGGATTTGCCTTCCCTGTACATGTAAACCTGATGTTGTCAAACTCTCTCATAGTTCTATCTGGATTGTTGTGGGTTAACTCTATAATCGGGGCATCTGTAAAATCAAAATACAAATTGTCGTTAGTCATTGTATCTTAACATGCTTTGGAAGGCAGCATAGACCAAGATCAGCCTGCACATATGTGCAGTCTGATCTTGGTCTATACTGCATGCTTATGGACTTCGCCCTATAATCAGGGCATCTATGAAATCAAAGAGAAGTTTATTTTATCCAAAGTTGGTACTCTTCTCTTCTTTGAAAACCTCATAACTGTGGCTTAAAATAAGCTGCAGTTATGAGGTTTTCAAAAAAAAGTGCGGGTTTTCTACCCTTTCTAGGCAACACAATCAAAACATCCTGCACATGCGTTGACAGAATTCTTTAGTGCAATATATACTTTCTATTTAACAAAATATTTTTTGTAACTATCATTTACTTATTTTTCCAACAAGGCTTTTGTCTTTTACTTTAAAAGTCAATGAAACTGGGGTAAAAATCAAACTTCCATATCAAAGACATATCAATTTACATATTTTCATTGTCATCTATTATTTGTTTCTCCTAAGAAAAATCCAGACAGTAAGAATAAGTCTAAGATGTTGTAATCAAATGTACATTTACTAAATGTTTCAGACATTATTATCCACACAATTTGCATAATAACAAGCGTTCAAACACCATTTTGTCTGGGTACAGTAAAAGTGTTATTGTGATATGTCATATAGTCATGACAAAATGGGGGCTTCTACACTGTGAAAGATATCAACCCTCCATTGTCACGGTGGATAGTCATGTGATGCAACAATTTCTAAAAATCTTCAATGATTTTGTTAATTTTTGAATTCGGTTTGAAGCAGAGAAGGTGGACAGACGTCACACATTAGATGTATGTGTTGGATTTTTGAAAAATCAACTGATAAAAAAGTTATTGAAGATAAACCAAAATTTTGGTTTATCTTCAATAACTTTTTTATCGGTTGATTTTTCAAAAATCTACACCATCCAGGTTATTCTTGACATTTTTCCACCTTCTCTGCTTCAAACCGAATTCCGATTGGCCAAGTATTGACAAAGTTATTGAAGATTATCGAGAAATTCTAAGTCACGTGATTATACACCGTGATTGTGCAGTCTGGGCAAGTTGGTCTGAGGAAAAGTGTTGTTTTTTTTCTTTTCAAATGGCTAAAGTTGCCTACTTATCATTGATCTGAATCAACAAGCCCTGATATCTATCTCTCTTTCAAACAGAACATTTAGTTCCATTATGTAGTGACACAATTGATTTTATTTCCATTCTGTTTTCATTAACAATAGTCTGCAAATATTTCTGAATTTCTTTTATTCTGATTCCATCGAAGAAAATTACATTGCCTAAAGATCTAGGAAACTTTATTCCTTTTTTTACAACATTTAGAATGTGCCTATCATGTATGTGAAATATAAGTTCATATCACTGTAACCCTTTCAGGATCAAAGATCACTGATATTTATCAGCATTTTCTCCATACTTGGATACATCAAAAGGCATCACTGATTCGTAGAGGACTAAATTATGGCGGACAGAATTTACTTACACTGTACATCAAGAGTTCCCTCCGCCCATTTTGGTTCTGTGCCAGACAGTGCCTCATTCCATGCACCACATTCAATCTTTTTCCCGGCGTCATAAAATGTCGCGTTTATCGTAACGATCCCCGTTGTATCCACTCTTTTACCATCCAGCTGTGTCGACGCGATCTCATATGTATTCTCCGTGACGGGTATGTCATCCTTTTTCCACTTTATTTGAGATTTTGGTTTACCGTTGAGCGCTCTACATGTGACGTTGGTTGGTCGGTTAAGTATGACGGGAATTGTGAGACCTTTCTCTAGGGTGGGTCTGTCGGGCGGAACTGAAATAGGAAGAAAACATTTGAGACGTAATGTAACACTTTGATATACCTCGATACTTATGTGCCAACTTTTACATGACTCGACAGTCTGTACTTACAAAACATTTACAAACCTTTAGGTCCACAACATTTTGTTGGTTCTCTTTCAAAAAAGAGTGCAAAAGCTTGCCTTGACTTTAAGCAACAGTGCCTTGTTTACGCCAAAATATCCAAAACCGGCCAGAGCTGGATTTTGGAGTTGATTTTGACGTAATACACATGAAAAATTTGAAAGTGATTGATTGGTCATTTGGGGATGCTGTCACTCTCAGATTGACAGGCGATGTCCAACCCCCGACTTGGATAAATAGGGCTGCATTCGAGATTCGAATCAGTTTGCGGGCTGATCAGAACTAGAAAAATTGAATTTAGCAAGCTCAGTTATTTTAGTAGAAATTAATTATTTTATTATTTATTAAATCATACAATTGGACTGGCTGCACGATTGTGTTGATATTAAAGTTTGTGTGAAAAGAAGAAAATTTATTTCATTTTAAAATCCACTATACGATCGCAGAAGGTGCTACAACTTTTAATTTGGTTTCCGTGACCGGTGATAGAAATCTGGACTGTTGCGGGAAAAGGACAAACAGGTTAGTCTCAGATTTTATATTGGTTTTGTTATTTTTTCTTCAAGGCATATAAGATTTTCTTGGGATCAAAATACGACTGACTGATCACCACATTAGGGGAAAAAGAATTAAATGTTAGGATATACACATCCATTAGAAAGATATTGTAAAATATTTTAGATTTGGATTTGATTTTTGTGAAATAATAATATAATAAGATATTTTTGAGTAGGATAATTTAATAAAGAAAATTACCAATATATAGTTTTATTAAAATATATATTGTTTAAGAATTTGAATAAAACTTTTTATTATCTTTTAGGAATATTTTTTTAAAAATATTTTTGAGATCAATATATAATTTTATTAAAATATATATTGTTTGACAGTTTGGATAAGATATTTTTTTTTTTTTAGAAATTTATAAATAATATTTTTGAGACAAATATTAAAATACACATTTAAATTAATTAATTAATAGAGTATTTATTAATTAAGAAAAAAAAAATCAAAGAATTAAATTGAACTTCCCTTGCTTATTTTGTTAACCTGAACTTAATCACAGATAGAAAAATTAAGATGGCACAGGCTCTTGAGGCTCTTGAATTAGCTCAAGCAATGAATGAAAACACCTTACGACTACAACAAAATACGCAGCTTCTTGACGAGACTGGCGACCTGTACAGGACATGTTCGAGACAAGTTACCGAAAAGTTAGAAAATATCAGTTTGGGAGGAAATTCCCGCCAAGGGATGGCCCATCCTCCGCAGTTTAATTTACAGGTTCGGGTATTTGACGGTAACCCGAAACTGTTTGACGAATGGATCAAAGAAATCGAAAAGGTTTCTTTCCTAAATGACTTAACCGACGCCAAAACGAGACTGACGGCTTACCAGTACAGCACAGGGCTGGTAAGTGACTTTATCAAAAGATATCTGGACATGAACCCAACTCAGCCCTGGGCTCATTTGAAGGAAAATTTGATGAGGAGATTCTCTCCTGTCCTGGACCAATCAAAAGCATTCGAAATGCTTATCTCTGTTAAACAGAGGAAAGAAGAAGGAATAACCTTCTATGCGGAACGACTTTTAGGGCACGCAAGTAAGGCCTACCCTGACCAATCTCGGGACATTCAACCAATAATAGAACGGCAGCTTTTAGCAATTTTTCTTTCCGGTCTATACGATAAGGAAATGAGGGCGCAAATTGAAAGGAGCAACCCTTCAAATTTTGATGAAGCACTAGCTCTAGCTATTAAAGAGCAGCAGATAATTTATAAGTGTTCGTTGCAACGAGAAAGAGACAAACCCGACAGGTTCAGACAACATGACAGAGAGACGGACAGAGAGAGAGGGTCTAGAGAGCAAGGTTTCGAACCTATGCAGGTAGACGCTGCGAGAAGGAAGGGAGGAAAGGGTGCTCATAGAAGTGATTGGTCAAAGAGAGAATATAGAAAACTTAGAGAAAACACGAATGCACAGTTTTATAAAAGTAAGAATGATGATGATGACGGAAATAAAAAGCCAATTTGTTGGAATTGTGGGAAAATTGGCCATTACAGGGGGGATTGTCGTAATTGTTATAATTGTGGGAAACCGGGACACACAAAAAGGGACTGTCCAAAATTGTACACACCTGCACCCGAGGAAGACTGGGATGCAGAATGTGATCAGTTAAACTAACAGGTCCGCGGCATGAAGAAGCCGATGTCACGGACAATTTGCAAAAACAAAATAACATTAACAAATTCACTATAAACTTTACCGGTAATCCAAATAGTTGTTTGATTAAATTACAACAAGAGTGCCATCGTCACAATATACGCCGCCACTTGTAAAATTTGAGACAAACAAGATGTGTTTGTGAAACACAAATGCCCCCGAAATGGCCATTTTTCGAAAATGTTAAGTTTTCGTGGAGTAAAGGGTTGATAAGGGTTAATGGATGACCTTGAGGAAGGTCAAATTGCATGGAACAGATAGATATTGTTGAAAGGAAGTTGCATACCAAATTTGAGCTTTGTATGTCCAATAGTTTTGGAGAAATGGCAAAGGTTAAGTTTTCAGGTTAAGTTTTCGGACAGACGGACGGACGGACAGACAGACGGACAGACGGACAGACGGACAGACAGACAGACAGACAGACAGACGGACATGAGTAAAACAATATGCCCCCGATCTCTCGATACGGGGGCATAAAAAATGACATTGACAAGGATTTATAAATATTCACTGAAAAACCTTTAAAAAATTGTGTTCACAAAAAGGTTTTTATAAATATCCAGTGAAAAACCTGGAAGGAATTGCATTCACGAGGCTGAAATATCATTAAGCCCCAGAGACTAAGATTGAAGGGGGCATAATTCTGGCAAAAATCAATGAACCATGAAATCCTTCCTTCATGCACATCTACCATTTGAGGTGATAACATCCACCAAGTTTCATTAAGATCCAGCCAGAAACTTAGAAGGAGTTGTGTTGACAAGCCTGCAATTTCAATAAGCCCCAGAGATTAAGTTTTTAAGGGGCATAACTCAGGCAAAAATCAACGAACCATAAAATCCTTCCTTCATGCACATCTACCAATTGAGGTGATAACATTGACCAAGTTTCATTAAGATCCAGTCAGAAACTTAGGAGGAGTTGTGTTGACAAGCCTGCAATTTCAATAAGCCCCAGAGACTAAGTTTTTAAGGGGCGTAACTCAGGCAAAAATCGACGAACCATAAAATCCTTCCTTCATGCACATCTACCAATTGAGGTGATAACATTGACCAAGTTTCAAGAAGATCCAGCCAGAAACTTAGGAGGAGTTGAGTTGACAAGCCTGCAATTTCAATAAGCCCCAGAGACTAAGTTTTTAAGGGGCGTAACTCAGGCAAAAATCGACGAACCATAAAATCCTTCCTTCATGCACATCTACCAATTGAGGAGATAACATTGACCAAGTTTCAAGAAGATCCAGCCAGAAACTTAGGAGGAGTTGCGTTGACAAGCCTGCAATTTCAATAAGCCCCAGAGACTAAGTTTTTAAGGGACGTAACTCAGGCAAAAATCGATGAACCATAAAATCCTTCCTTCATGCACATCTACCAATTGAGGTGATAACATTGACCAAGTTTCAAGAAGATCCAGCCAGAAACTTAGGAGGAGTTGCGTTGACAAGGCTGCAATTTCAATAAGCCCCAGAGACTAAGTTTTTAAGGGGCATAACTCAGGCAAAAATCAACGAACCATAAAATCCTTCCTTCATGCACATCTACCAATTGAGGTGATAACATTGACCAAGTTTCAAGAAGATCCAGCCAGAAACTTAGGAGAAGTTGCGTTGACAAGAAAAGTGGACGTACGTACGGACGGACGGACGGACGGATGGACGGATGGACGGATGGACGGATGGACGGACGGACGGACAGACAGACGGAGAAGATGACGCCAATATACGTCCGCCTCCGGCGGCGTATAAAAACAGAAGGTTCGCTGTTTAATTGACTCTGGTAGCTCAACATCATTAATCAATTGGAAATTTTATAATTCTTTGCCAATAAAACCAAAATTACAGAACGCAAATGCACATTTAGAATCTGTTAGCGGAAATGTATTGACTCTAAAGGGCAAAGTAGATATTGAATTTGAAATGAAAGGGTTAAAGTTATCACACTCATTCTTTGTAGTAGATGGAATAAATAGAAATATGCTATTGGGGGAAGATTGGCTCACTTCCCAAGGAGTAAGGGTATACTTTGATTTAGCATGCCTACGTGTTAAGGGTGTATATGTGCCCTTAGTAGCAGATATACACGTAAACTCCATATGTAGACTGTCGAAATCAGTCACTTTAGCTCCAAACACACTTTATACGTGTACTGCCAAGGTAAATGGTACCTTCGATCTTAATCAAAGCTCAGAATATTTGGTACATTCAGCGACAACCCATGATTTAGCTGATCAACCTGGGGTTCAAATAAATGATGCAGTTGTTAAATTGGGAAAGTCAAGAAAATTTCCAGTATCTCTGGTAAATTATACAAATAGACATATTCGCCTAAGAAAAGGTATTGTGGTGGGAAGGGTCTGTGCTTTGCGAAATAATTTTGAAATAGAATCAATAAATAGTATTTATAAAAAAGAAGATCAAGGGCAAAAGGGTTTGCCAACTTTGGCTGAAGTTAGGTCACAAATACACACAAGCCCTGAACATAAAAGTCAAGTTGAGGATTTGGTCTTTGATAATTTAGATGTTTTTGCTTTTAAAGATTCAGATGTATTGGCCAGCAATCTAGTCCAAATGAAAATTGAATTAACTGATGAGACCCCATTTAAAATCAAAGTGCTGAGAGCACTGTAATTGGACGTCTCTGATTGATTGAGCGGGATTGTACATGAACGAAAGATATTATTTTATTCATTCTTCTGTGTTAAATTCTATAAGATCGGTTTCGGAAATACGAAATCGGCCTTAATACCAGAAAACCATTTTCAGGCTTCAAATTGATTTGCTTGCCGTTTCAAGACAACTGATTTGTCTCTATGAATAATCACTATTAATTTGATTACCAAATTCAATTAAGGCCATGCGAGTAGCATTTTTGTCTTCTTGTTTCGGTTTACTATGAGTATTGTCGTCAGTTATACTTTTCATTGATTTTATAAAGTACGCTACAAAGCAATTTATTTAAAATGTAAGCCAACACGCTACATAAATGAAAGCCGCGATAGCTCACTTAGCAGAGCACTCACCTTGTACTCTTTACACATGTTATATCCGAAAGGCCCTGGGTTCGAATTCTACTCAGACATTGTTCTTTTTAATCATCTTTTTTATACGCCGCCGGAGGCGGACGTATATTGGCGTCATCTTCTCCGTCTGTCCGTCCGTCCATCCGTCCGTCCGTCCGTACGTCCGTTCACTTTTCTTGTCAACGCAACTCCTCCTAAGTTTCTGGCTGGATCTTCTTGAAACTTGGTCAATGTTATCACCTCAATTGGTAGATGTGCATGAAGGAAGGATTTTATGGTTCGTTGATTTTTGCCTGAGTTATGCCCCTTAAAAACTTAGTCTCTGGGGCTTATTGTTATTGCAGCCTTGTCAACGCAACTCCTCTTTAGTTTCTAGCTGGATCTTAATGCAACTTGGTCAATGTTATCACCTCAATTGGTAGATGTGCTAAAGGAAGGATTTTATGGTTCGTTGATTTTTGCCTGAGTTATGCCCCTTAAAAACTTAGTCTCTGGGGCTAATTGAAATTGCAGCCTTGTCAACACAACTCCTCCTAAGTTTCTGGCTAGATCTTAATGAAACTTGGTCAATGTTATCACCTCAATTGGTAGATGTGCATGAAGGAAGGTTTTTATGGTTCGTTGATTTTTTTTTAGAGTTATGCCCCCTTAAAACTTAGTCTCTTGGGCTGATTGAAATTGCAGCCTTGTCAACACAACTTCTTCTAAGATTCTGACTGGATCCTTATGAAACTTGGTGGATGTTATAACCTTAATTGGTAGATGTGCATAAAGTATGGATTTTATGGTTCATTGATTTTTGCCTGAGTTATGCCCCCTTCAATCTTAGTCTCTAGGGCTTAATGATATTTCAGTCTCGTGAACGCAATTCCTTCCAGGTTTTTGACTGGATATTTATAAAAAACCTTTTTGTGAACACAACTTTTTACAGGTTTTTGTGTGAATATTTATAAATCCTTGTCAATGTCATTGTTTTTTGTCTCAAGTTTTATAAGTGGCGGCGTATATTGTGACCATGGCACTCTTGTTCGACTTCTATCTCCACCATCGTTGGCGAAAAAACGACCGCAATGATTTAGAATCGATCTTAACACAAATTCAACGAAATAAAGTAATGAAACGCCGATCATTTACATACAATTCCGCTCAATCAATGAGAGGCGTCTAAATATAGTGCTCCAAGCACTTTGATTTTTATTCCTGTTTAGAAGAAAAAAAGAAAAAAAACACGGTAGCAGTTTTCCTGGTTGTGGTTACAAAGCAAATTCAATACATACTTTTCCTGAAACAAAATACCAGATGAATTGGAGCACCTAACCATGGATTCCTCATACAAGTACTACCGCAGCATCCTTACATCTACAGATGTGCATAAAAAGAAGAAATTGGGAACGTGCCGTCGGGAAAATGGCAGTGGAGTACAATAAGCAATTTAAATCTTCATATCATTATCAACGAAAATTTGAGAATAGCAATGTCCCTATCTGTACACATATTCATACGATCATCCAGGTACCATCTGTTGCAAACCCATTGCTTCATCTTCTTAGCTCAATACACGTAAACGGGTCACTTAAACGAAATAAGTACAGATCGCTGTCACTTAGTCTTATACTAGTAATAATCATTGTTGTCATGATCATCGAACAGTATGTAAATAGGTCATGATACTGTCAAATATCAGTGATACAGATGCTGGAGAAAAAAAAAACTCGTAAGAGCAACTATTTTTCTGAATAGGTGGATTTCACTAGTGTCTCATCTGAGGCTGTTCAGATGGAACCCCGTTTTGTCATCGAGTCGAACCCGAGTTGCGAAATGAACTCACTCCCCGATAATCAATTTCAAAACCCTGGTTCCAAAGTACGTCTCGTCGAAACCCCGTTCCTTTAAATATGTCAAAGACTTAAACAACAATGATCAAAGAAAAGGAACAACAATGATCAAAGAAAAGGAACCTATCATACACAATACGTGCATTAAATTGGGTAATCATTCTAAAATGTGTGTTTTCAGTAAACACATCAAGAAAAACAAACGTTTTAACAAACGTTTTACAGAAGAAATAATCCGAACTGGTTTTGAACCAACGGCGTTCCAAATTTCAAACTGAAAAAAAGGTTGCGAGGTTAATCTTTTCCCGTTTGAGCTATCGCTGCTGCTGATGATATAGGGTGTCTGTTTACATTATAACCATAGTGTATGCATGTATTGTTAAACCGAAGTGACCGTGCCCTGTGAATATTTATAAACAAACGTAATCGTCTGCAATATTGATAATAATGAGCGCAAGTTTACTTCGGTTAAACAATATCGCTTTCTAAAGATCTTACCCTTTACACAATAAATATTACGAAAGTCAAAAAACTACAAGAAAATGATTAAATCGAAAAAAGATCGTAAAGTTGGTTAAGACGTGGCATGAATAGAATCGGCCAATGAATCTTATAGTATTTGTTAGAGAACACATAGAAAGTAGGAAAAGATACGACAGTTTTCCTGTATGGTCGCAAAATCTATTTTGAATTTTGGTCAACTGGCAATTGAGTCTGAGAAAGGGTTTTTTGGTAATGAAAACCCATTTCGCCTGTCCAAAAGTGGTTATAAGAATTGTACGTCCTTTCGGACGTCCAATTAATAAAACCATACAAATTGTCACTTGAAGATCAAGAAGTAGTTGACAAGACTGTCCGCGAATGGGAAGACTCAGGTATAATCTCTAGGTCCAGGGGTCCTTGGAGTTCAAGCATTGTAGTCGTAGATAAGAAAGATGGTAGCAAACGTGTCTGCATTGATTTTCGGAAATTAAATTCACGAACAAAACCTTATGTTTACCCACTTCCATCAATTGATGAAATACTTGGAAAATTGGGAGGGTCAAAGTTTATAAGCACCTTTGACTTGAAGTCTGGCTTCTTTGCTGTTGGTGTCGAACCTAATAGCAGGCAATATACGGCATTTTCATGTGCCAGGGGCCAATTTTCGTTCTGCCGAGCCCCCTACGGCTTACGCAATAGCCCGGCCTGGTTTTGTGAACTTATGACCTTAGCTTTAGATGGTTTAGAAGATTTTTGCACCTTTTATATGGATGATATAATAATATGGTCAAAAACCATAGAAGAACACTTACTACACATCAAAAAGCTCTTTGCTGCAATAAGAAAACACAAATTACGAATGTCTTTAAAGAAATGTCAATTCATGAAAGCAGAAACAAATCACTTAGGTTTTGTTGTATCACCTGAGGGAATACGGCCGGATCCCCAAAAAGTAGAAAGTATCAATTCATTGGCACCTCCGACTAATGTTCGAGAGTGTCGTAGCTTTGTGGCTATGACATCCTATTATAGACGTTTTGTTCCAAATTTTGCAAAGGTCAGTGAACCAATGGTAGCTCTTACCAGAAAACATGCTAGATTTAAGTGGGATGATGAATGTCAGAAATCATTTGAATTTATGAAAGATTGTTTAGCAACAATACCTTTATTAGCTTACCCTGACACAAACAAAAGATTTATTTTGTATACAGATTGTTCGGATACATGCCTGGGTGCAGTTTTAGTTCAAGAGCACGAAGATGGAAAGGAAACATTTGAAAAGCCTATCTATTTTATCTCCCATAAATTAACAAAATGTCAAATCAATTATAGTACTGTGGAAAAGGAATGTTATGCAATATTCTATGCACTTGACAAGCTACGTCATTGGGTAAGTTGTTCACAAATACTATGCCGAACAGACCATATGCCATTAAAATACTTGCTCAATAGTCAATTTAAAAATAGGAGAATAGCATCATGGCAAATGATGATAGCAGAGTTTAATATTGACATAGAGTACCTGCCAGGTAAACAGAATCACATAGCAGATTTAATGAGTCGCCCCCCAAATAGACAAGAAAGCACAGAGCAAGTTACGGGACAAAACCCAGAGGGCCATTCGGTAAATATGATAGATTCTTCGGCTTTTGATCCCTCTAAGTACATAACACCTGAATTTCCATTGTTAGACATGGATGAAAAACCGGTGTTAACTGAACTTGACACCGTTCAGGAGCAACAGAAGGATCCAACCCTTGTAGATCTGATTCAAAAGCTAGCAAACGGCAAATTGAATAAAACATTAGAAAGAACACACATTGTTCTAGATGACATCCTTTATTTTATATCGGATGTGGATGGATCACCTAGGTTACGCCTGTATCTGCCTGAACATCTAGTTCCCATTATAATTGAAAGTTATCATAATCTCGGTCATTTGGGAATGGACAAAACATATGATAACATAAAATTAAAGTATTACTGTCCAAATTTATACAAAAAGATCAACGATTTCGTGTCCAAATGTGTAACATGTCAAGAACGAAACTTAAGGGCAATTCGACCTCCAATGGGTGAAATGGACATCCCAACCTTTCCTGGTTGCAAATGGGCGGCAGACATAATGGGGCCTTATAATCAGACTTTGTCAGGCAACAAATTTATCCTTACCTTTGTCTGTCTCTATTCCTCTTATATCGTTGCTTTTGCCATACCTGACAAAAGTAGTGACACCATTTGTACAATTTTGGTTGAAGAGATATTCACTAGATTTGGCTCCATGGTTACTCTCTTAACAGATAATGGGAAGGAATTTGTGTCCAAAAAGGTCAAGGATACCCTAGCTGCACTCTGTATCAAACATATAACCTCTTCTATTTATAGCCCTATGTCGAACGGCGGATGCGAGAGGTCTCATAGAACATTGATTGACGTGTTGTCAAAGAAAATGCAAGGAAACCCGGAAACATGGGATGTTTACCTAAATCAAAGCTGTGCCGCAATTAACTTCTCAGTAAACGAAAGTTCAAAGTTCTCCCCCCATTTTCTCATGTTTAACCGTGACCCAATTATACCACTGGACAACTTGTTAAGGGTTAGGCAGAGATATAACGGTGAAGATGCATGTCAAGTAGCACTTGAGAAGCAACATGAGTCTTTTATGCTTGTCCACAAACACCTTAAGAAATCAAAGCAACGCAATGCAAAATACGCCAATGAAAATGCAGAGGAAATTAATTTTGAAATAGGAGACCCTGTTTACGTTAAACAACATATCCGTAAGTCAAAATTAGACAGGAAATGGTGTCCATTCTTTCGAGTGGTTAAGCGTAAGTCACCTTTGACATATGTGATCAGAAACCAGTTAGATGGGTCAATTAAGGAAACTCATGTTAGGCACTTAAGGCGAGCTAAAGTCGATGACTGGGAAATAAAGGAAAGGGATAAAGGTAGGCAACTTAGAAAAGCTAGGTTAGTAATATCACCTTGTAACAGTGATTCCGAATCTGAGCAAGGCGATGATGCACCTCAAGCACCTCTAGTCAAATTAGCAGAAAGGCAAAGAAAACATAGGTCAGGTAGCTCTAGTGAAGATGACATCCCTCTTCTTGAGCTCGCTAACCGAATTAAGTCTAGAAATAGGCAAGCTAAAAGGGAGGAAAATCCTGACTTATCATACGAGTCCACCGATTCCTCAAAGAGTGAGAGTGAGCAAGAGAGAGAGGAAGACTCGAACATGGTTATTGACGATGACGTGTACAGTGACTCAAGTACTGAAACTTATTTTACGGACCAAGCATCCGGACCATCCGATAATGAGATGGAAATTGATTATTAATCAATTAACAATTAGAAAAAGGCTTCAATTGTAAATAGACAAATGTATATATTGTTGTTAAACCGCAGTCGCCGCGGTATAGAAAATGGGCATTACATAACCTAAGACAGTTTTCTTGACTAATTGTTGAGACATTTGACAGCATCATAAGCTAGGTGAACAACTTAAGTTGGTACGATAATATTCGATATTCTGGAATAATTGATCCAGACCACCTATTCAAGCAGTGATTGCCGTTGATTTAAGAGACTGGTAATTTGACTAAAGTTCAGCACAATAATTGTTTGTGACAGGTGAACGTGACACTTGGTTACTATATAGTCTCGAATTATGTATTTATTTTTTATTAGGGGTTTCGTAGACCTGTAATTTGTTATGATAACAAGCTTGATAAGTTATTCAAGCACGAGGGTGTAACTTCGTATTACAAGGTCTAAGGAATTGCCTGTTGTAGGAGATTTATTAACAAAATCTCATTGTATATTTCCAGGGAGGAGAGATGAAGACACTTAGTCTTTGGGTTCTTTTCTATATAGCAAGTGCAAATGCATTGTTGCACGAAAATGTATTTTTTCATGAAGTAGGAAGTTTTTCTATGTCTAGGTCTAAATGGATAGTCTCGTTTGTCATTGACCTAAGCACTTATGAAAGGTTCCTGGAAAAATTGACATATGACATTGACAACACCACACGACTAGTAGACGACTTGATAGAAATCAAGAAAATACCAATGATGTATCCGACTGCATTGTCATATAAACACAGTTTGCATGGGATGCGCGGGGTATTGACTATAATCAAAACTATTCATACAAGCATACAAGACAGTTTTAATGACTTCAAGATATTAAAGACTGAATCAATCAAACCACACATAGATCATGCCAACAGGGTAAAGCGAAAGGTCTTTGGCTTTGTGGGTGATTTGATGAGTGATTTGTTTGGAGTAGTCACTGACTCGGACGTCTCGGGCATTCGAAGAAACATACGAAGACTGTTTGACAATCAGAAAGATATCACGCACATCGTTGAAAAATCACTTTCTGTCCTGAATGTTTCTAGAATTGAAATTCAAGAAAACCGACAGAAAATTAATGACCTGATTACTGTTTTGGCTGACCTTGAAGTGGAAGTACAGAACATTTCTAACATCTTAGAGTACAAATTATTACACTTACAACAAATAATTGGCACTTACTCTCAGGTCGACGGACTAGTCAAGACGATAGGGTTAGCATTGGACAGATCTATGTACTTTTACACTCAATTCCAGCTTCAAATACAGGCTGTGGCCATGCAAAGATTGTCCCCGACAACAATACCAGCCGACCTGTTAAGAAGGATACTTTTGGGAATCCAAGACCGATTGCCTCAAACTGTAGGGCTACCTCGAGATCCTCATGCTTATTTGTTTGATTACTATAAATTTCTTAAATGCTCACCAATCTTTGATGGTAAACACATAGTTATTTCTATTAAGATACCATTGGTCGAGTACTCTCAGCAATTTGATATTTTTAGGGCTTATTCCTTACCTGTCCCTTTGCTAGGAAGGACTAGGCTTGACAATGAAAATAAGGATTTATTGGCCTACTACAAGTTAGAATCAAGTCACTTTGCCATCAGCCTAGATAGGTCACGTTATGTTCTATTGGATGAAAACCAAGCAAAACAATGTTTCACTTCCGGAATGAGAATCTGTAATCTTAAAAGTCCCATAAGGAAAGTAAACGTAGCACGAAGTTGCCTGTTGAGCAATTTCAATCAAGATAGAACTAAGGTTAAGCAAATTTGTGAAATCTGGATTCATCAATCAATGTTACCTAATGCACACTATTTGTCAAATGATGTCTATCTCATTATTGTAAAGAAGCAAACTGTTTTCCACAAATCATGTGACAAGCAATCAAACAGTAGGATTCAGATTGATCCACCTTTCGGTTTCCTAAAACTGCCTAAAACATGCAAAGCAACATCCGATTATTTCTCTTTGATGGGATACTTTGAAGGGGAAAGTAATGAAACTGTATCTAGCCCAGCTACGATTATGATCGAAAATTATAATATTACGGACATAAGGGTGTGGGATGATATAAGTAAGGTTTTACCTATCGGTAATAAAACAATTAACATTCCGAACAAGTTAGCTAACCTAGAAGAATTTCCATTAAAAAAATTACTTGGTGAACTCCACTCCATGAGTGGTATGGAATTAATGAATATCAAACGATTTCCGATTTGGGGATATGTGGTGATTGGTATGTCAGTTATATTTTGTGTTTATGTATTGATAACCTGCATTTGTAGAAACAAAGCTTCTGTCTTATTTTCAAAATGTGTATGCCTTGCTAGGAAAAATCCCAAAGCTAAGAAACGTCTGATGACAAACCAAACGGTGTCCTTTGCTAAGCGAGCAGACGATGCGCTGACAGAAGACGAGTGCGTAGTGATCAGCGATGCCGAGGAGAAACCTCCGAGACGAGACGACATCGTGAAGAAGAAGTTTGTTCTCTTGGACAGGATTAGTCCAGGGGAAAACTAATGAACACATTTATATGGGTTGAGAGAACACTCAGAAGAACAACCTATATTGTAAATAGTATAGTGACTAAGTATAATCATTGACTTAAACTATGTTTTATTTGAACAGATATGGATCAACCCAAGCCAGTGAATACTAGCAATTCCATTGTCAATCAGTGGAAACCGCTCAAGGAACCACATTTTGAACAGAAGTATCTCAGGATACAAATAAACACTAACCCACCACCACTAAAGGAGTTTGACTGCCCTATATGTGCAAGTTCGAAAACGTGGGCTATTAATACTTGTAAAACGTGCAGTAACTCTATTTGTTTCGACTGTTGGCTAAAGTTGAAGTTGTGTCCCTTTTGTCGGACACCTACAATCGGGACAACGAAATCAACGTAATAAACATCATAGAACTTCGTTCGATATGGACACTTAGAAACAACTCACCTACAATTTCGTTCGATTGGGATACTCAAACTACTTAGGTCTTCGTTCGATATGGACATTTGGGAACAAATCACCTACAATTACGTTCGATTGGGACACTCGGGATGATACCAACACTTACGATTCGATCGATCGGGACAACAGGGCGAGCGATACAATTTCAATCATTTGGGACTTGGACAATCAGATGAACAATTAACACTTACGACTCTAGTGTAGTGTAATTTGACAAGACATTAGGAACTGTTATTGACTATTGATATGTTTATCTTTTGATTTATAATATGTTGTTTTGCATTTATGATAGTTAGTCTTACTCAGCCAGTCCAACCGTATTGCACAAGAGAATTAAACCTAGGTGTGATACACACCTCGGTTGAATTCTTAAAATAGTAATGGGGGTATGTAACACTTTGATATACCTCGATACTTATGTGCCAACTTTTACATGACTCGACAGTCTGTACTTACAAAACATTTACAAACCTTTAGGTCCACAACATTTTGTTGGTTCTCTTTCAAAAAAGAGTGCAAAAGCTTGCCTTGACTTTAAGCAACAGTGCCTTGTTTACGCCAAAATATCCAAAACCGGCCAGAGCTGGATTTTGGAGTTGATTTTGACGTAATACACATGAAAAATTTGAAAGTGATTGATTGGTCATTTGGGGATGCTGTCACTCTCAGATTGACAGGCGATGTCCAACCCCCGACTTGGATAAATAGGGCTGCATTCGAGATTCGAATCAGTTTGCGGGCTGATCAGAACTAGAAAAATTGAATTTAGCAAGCTCAGTTATTTTAGTAGAAATTAATTATTTTATTATTTATTAAATCATACAATTGGACTGGCTGCACGATTGTGTTGATATTAAAGTTTGTGTGAAAAGAAGAAAATTATTTCATTTTAAAATCCACTATACGATTGCAGAAGGTGTTACAGTAATCTAGAAAGTGATCTTAACCATTTCCCAATGGCGAAATTTTTAGAATGGTTCAATTTGAAAGCTGCTGCAGACGACAAAATCAATATTACCAAGTGTGGAAAATGTGAATATTCAGCATGGAAAATATTGAGGCAAAAGGAGAAAATGCTGATTATCAGCATTTTCTTCTTTTGCCTCAATGTTTTCCCAAGCCTACTCTATTAGGGACGTCAAAACCAGGTCTTGTTTGGGAAAGGGTTAAAAGGACCCTTATGAAATTTCAGGCCAACATGAATCCAGATCAGCTTGTGCATAATTATGAACAGTCTGATCTAGAAACATGCTTTTATAGCTTCTCTAAATACAAGTAGTGACTCTGTAAGATCATTTTAATCCTTTCCCAAACAAGACCTGGTTTTGACATCAAAATTGACAAGAGGACCATGATGGTCCTAAATCGCTCACCTGAACCAAGATGATAATCATGAGCCACAGCTTTAATCCAATCAATTAGTAGTAGTGACTTTAAAACTGAAAACATACTTAATGGTTACCAACATTGAGTCCAAGTTTTGTCTTGATTGATCACTATTGTGGTTGTTATAGAAACATGACAAATGTAACTCATTAAGGTCCCTCTTTCTGTGATACCCATTCGAACATTCCCATTTGTGGTAGGCATCTTTCTTGTAAAAGTTTCATAAAGAATTGGGCCAAAATTGTAGCCCCCTAGAGTACTAACAAGGATTTTGTTATTTAGGCCCCTTTTCCCTAGATATCTAATGGAACATTTGCATATTGAATATGGTCCATCCTTGTGACTAGATTTGGTAAAATTTGTGGCCTTTAGCATGCTAATAAAGATTTTGTCTTTAAGGGCCTTTTCCGATGATATCAAACAGGACAGTCCCATGTTAAATAGGAATCATCCTTGTGACTCGACAAGCATTCTGATGAAGTTTCATGAGGATTGGGCCTAAATTGTAGCCTCTAGAGTGCTAACAAGAATTTGTCATTAAGGCCCCTTTTCCTGTCATATCCAACAAACCATTTCCATTTTCAATATAATTTATCCTTGAAGCCAGACAAAAAATTTGTGAAGTTTCATGAAGATAGGGAAAAGTTGTGGCTTCTAGCATGCTAACAATAATTTTGTTTTTAAGGCCCCCTTTCCCATGATATCTTTCATTTTCTATAGGATTCACCCTTGTGACTAGGCAAACATTCTGATGAAGTTTCAAGAATATTAAGCAAAAATTGTGGCCTCTAGGGTGCTTACAAGAATTTTGTCAATAAGGCCCCTTTTCCTGTGATATCAAACAAAACATTCCCATATTAAACAAGAATAATCCTTGTGACTAGACAAACATTTTGATGTAGTTTCACGAAGATTTGGCCAAAATTGTAGCCTAAAGAGTGCTAACAAGAATTTTGTAATTAAGGCCCCTTTTTCCCATGCCGGTGGTATCAGTGATATCAAACAAAACATTTCCATATTCAATGAGAATCATCCTTGTGACTAGACATACATTTTGATGTAGTTTCACGAAGATTTGGCCAAAATTGTAGCCTATAGAGTGATAACAAGAATTTTGTAATTAAGGCCCCTTTTCCCATGCCGGTGGTATCAGTGATATCAAACAAAACATTTCCATATTCAATGAGAATCATCCTTGTGACTAGACATACATTTTGTTGAAGTTTCATGAAGATTTAGCCAAAATTGTAGCCTAAAGAGTGCTAACAAGAATTTTGTAATTAAGGCCCCTTTTTCCCATGCCGGTGGTATCAGTGATATCAAACAAAACATTTCCATATTCAATGAGAATCATCCTTGTGACTACAGTTGTCGCCACCTCGTATGGCACAGTGTTTATATTTTGATCAAATGTAATTGAACGTTAAACAAAACATAAACACGTGCCATACGATGTGGCGACAACTGTAGACATACATTTTGTTGACGTTTCATGAAGATTTAGCCAAAATTGTAGCCTATAGAGTGATAACAAGAATTTTGTCAATAGGGCCCCTTTTCCTGTGATATCCAACAGAACATTCCAATTTTTCATAGAGTTCATACAGCTTACTGACACAAATAAATAAACAAACATTTCTCATCTGTAGACTAGATCAGATGATAAGATAAAATCCAGAATAATAAATATGGACCAAGAGAGGCAACTTGTAGACTACAAATTGCTAAGGTATTGTGTCTGTTATCTCCCTTATAAGTCTGATAAGCAACGCCCTGCCCACCCACATTTTTTGATGAATCTAAAAGTTTGAGAACAAATTATGAGAAGAGTCACTCAAGGAACATTTCTGCCATGTTTGGTTGATATTGACCAAATGGTTGATTTTTAAAGATTTTTCTTAGGATTTTTAAGCCCCGCCCTGCCACGCCCACATTTTTTGACAAATCAAAAATTCGCAAACAAGTTTTGAAAAGGGTCACCCAAGGAACATTCCTGCAAAGTTTGGTCAAAATTGCCCCAATGGTTTGGGAGGAGAAGATGTTTGAAGAAATTGTGAACGGACGGACGGACAGATGGACGGACGGACGGACGGACGACGGACGGTGAGGGATCACAATAGCTCACCTTGAGCACTTTGTGCTCAGGTGAGCTAAAAAGGCTTGGGAAGACATTGAGACAAAAGAAGAAACTGCTGATGACCAGCAGTTTCTCATTTTGTCTCAAAGTTTTCTTTGCTATGTCATGTCCAAATTTTATGTTAAACAATGTCCATTTTGTCGTTTGTAGCAGCTTTCAAATTGGACTAACCTAAACTTTTGTTGTTTGAGAAAGGGTTAATCCTTTCCCAAACAAGATCTGGTTATGATGTCCCTTATAGAAAAGCCAAAATTGGTGTTCATAAAGATTAAACTTGAGTACAATACAGCACAGAAGATGCTAAGGCAAAAGCAGAAAATGCTGCTTATCAGCATTTTCTCCTTTTGCTTCAATGTTTTTTTTTTGTTTTGCAAGGGTTGCTTTCAAAACACATAATGTTTGTGAAAGTGTTATAAAATCAGACATATTATGAATCTGGGATATAAGTCAATCCTGAAATTGCATGCAGAAGATCATAACATTTTCCCAAATACAAAGTAGATTTCTACTTACAAACCGATTGTTCTGCCAAACTGCTATAAAATTCATCATAAAGCAGGCATGTAGAAAATTGCAAAGTCTGTTAGATCAAGAATACTAAATTGAACTTGGTAAGATCCAAGGCATATTCAAAAATGCTGTAACTACAGCTTATTCAAGCAGTCGTTACAGCATTTTCAAAAGTAACAAATGATATATCGCAAGTGTTATTGCAAAACCTAGTAACTCCAGCTTTTATCAAGAAGGAGTTACGAGATTTTGCAATAACACCAATGACATAAAACCTATATATTACAAGAGGGCCAGAAAGGCCCTATATCGCTCACCAGAAAGAAGTTTAAAGACACGCCCACTTTTTTGACGAATCAAAAATTTGCAAACAAATTTTGAAAAGGGTCACTCAAGGAATATTGTTGCCAAATTTGTTTCAAATTGACCCAATGCTTGATTTTTAAAGAATTTTCTTAAGATTTCTCTAAGTCTGATAAGCCACGCCCTGCCAAGGCCACTTTTTTTGTCCAATACAAAATTTGCCAACACTGTAAGTCCGATAAGCTACGCCCACTTTTTCTAAAGAATACAAAATTTGTTCTAATTTGAGAACAAATTTTGAAAAGAGTCACCCAAAGGAACATTTCTGCCAAGTGTGGTTCAAATTGGGCCAATGGTTGATTTTTAAAGAATTTTCTTAGAATAAGTCCGATAAGTCACGCCCTGCCACGCCCACTTTTTCAGACGAAACAAAATTTCACATTTTTTTTTAAAGAGTCACCAAAGGAACATTTCTGCCAAGTTTGGTTCAAATTGGGCCAATGATTGACTTTTAAAGAATTTTCTTATCGATTTCTCCAAGTCTGATAAGTGCTGACCTGCCACACCCACAATTTTGGACAAATAAAAAATCCGTGAACAAATCTTAAGAAGGGTCATCTAAGGAACATTCATGCCAAATTTGGTTCTAATTGGCCCAATGGTTAAGGAGAAGAATATTTTTGAAGAATTTTTAACAATTTCTCAAGGTTAGATAAGCCCTGCCCTGCCACACCCACATTTTTTGACGAAACTTTAAACTTATGAACAAATGTTGAAAAGCTAGGGTCACTCAAGGAACAATTCTACATAGTTTGATTAAAATTGGCCCATTGGTTGATTTTTAACCCTTTCACTGCCATAGGCGACTTTTGTCGACTATAGGGGGTCCCTGCCATAGGCGACTTTTGTCGACAAATTTATGGTATATATGATATATGAGTACCAACAACATAAAAAAAAAAAATTTTGTCATTTCATTAATTACCTTTAAATTTTGCTCAAATATAGGTGCTTAATTTGTCTGTATGTGCTGAAAATTTGAAAGAAATCCATCAAATGAGTCAAAAGTTATGCATGTTTTTGTGAACAGGGTATCAAAATTTCTTCGAATTAATTCAGCAGTGAGAAACACGTCCGAAAAAAATATTTGGCAGTGAAAGGGTTAAAGAATTTTCTTAGGATTTCTCCAAGGCCAAAAAGCCCCTTCCTCCCTGCCACACCCTCATTTTTTGACAAATGTAAAAATTTGTGAATCAATTTTGAAAAGAGAGAGTCAAAGAACATTCCTGCAAAGTCTGCTTCAAATTGGCCCGATGGTTAATTTCTAAAGAATTTTCTTATGGTTTCTCTAAGTCTGATAAACCCATTTCTCCCTGCCACGGCCACAATTTTTTACAAATGAAAATATTTGTGAACAAATTTTAAAAAGAATGGCTTAAGGCAAGCCCCTTTCTCCCTGCCACGGCCACGTTTTTTGACGAATAAAAAATCTGCGGACAAGTTTTGAGAAGGGTCACTCAAGGAACAATTCTGCCAATTTAGGTTCAAATTGGCCCAATGGTTAATTTTTAAAGAATTTTCTTATGATGTCTCTAAGTCTGATAAGCCCCTTTCTCCCTGCCACGGCCACTTTTTTTGACGAATCAAAAATCTGCGAACAAGTTTTGAGAAGGGTCACTCAATGAACAATTCTGCCAAGTTTGGTTCAAATTGGCCAAATGGTTGATTTTTAAAGAATTTTCTTAGGATTTCTCTAAGTCTGATAAGCCCCGCCCTGCCACGCCCACATTTTTAGACGAATCAAAAATCTGCGAACAATTTTGAGAAGGGTCACTCAAGGAACATTCCTGCCAAGTTTGGTCAAAATTGGCCAGTTGGTTTTGGAGAAGAAGATGTTTGAAGAAATTGTTGACGGACGGACAGACGGACAGACAGACGGACAGACGTACGACGGACGGTGAGTGACCACAATAGCTCACCTCGAGCACTTTGTGCTCAGGTGAGCTAATAACAGTTCAAGCTTTGAGATGAAGCTGTAAATTCTGTAGGATTTAGCCTTCTTTGAAGATTTGTAAAATTATGCTGCTAAAGTCAATGCACATGGAAATGGAACATTATGTGATTATAGACACTTTTATTTTAATGTATGTATTACACATTATGTGGCTATATCTCAAACATATGTGGCTAATATAACACATATGTGGCTACTAACAACACATATGTGGTATATTTACTGAGCACATTTATCCAGGCATACTGACTATTTCCTGATTTTGTTCTGTTCACATTACTTAGCACATATGGGGCTACAAACAACACATAATTATGTGGCCACTTACCACACATATGCGGTCTACTTACTGAGCACATTGATCCAGGCATATTGACTGACGATACCCTGATGCTGGTCAGTCCACATCACTTGACACTGCTATCTCTTGTCATGACAAAGAATCATATGATTATGTGGCTACTAACAACACATATGTGGCCTCTAAAAACACAAATGTGGTATACTTACTCAGTACATTAATCCAGGCATATTGACTGACAATCCCCTGATGTTGTTCTGTCCACATAACTTGACATTGACGACACATAATTATGTGTTATACTTACTGAGTACATTTATCCAGGCATATTGACTGACTATACCCTGATGCTGTTCTGTCAACATCACCCTACACTGATATCTCTCGTCCTTACAAAGAATCACATGATTAAGTGGCTACATACAACACATATATGGTCTACTTACTGAGCACATTAATCCAGGCATATTGACTCACTATACCCTGATGTTGTTCCGTCCACATCAATTGACACTGATATCACTCAATGAGACATTGACCACAGAATTATGTGGCTACATACAACACATATGTGTTATACTTACTGAGCACATTTATCCAGGCATATTGACTGACGATCCCCTGATGCTGTTCCGTCCACATAATTTGACACTGATAACTCTCATTTAGACATGGACCACATAAGTAGGTGGCTACTGTCCGTTAACACATGATGTCGCTTTCCAACAAAAGCCTTGTAACTGCAGCTTGTTTTAAGCTGCAGTTACAAGGCTTTTGTTGAAAAGCGACAATATTTTATCTACTTACTGAGCACATAATTGATCCAGGCATATTGACTAACTATCCCCTAATGTTGCTCCGTCCACATAACTTGACATTGATATCTCTCATTGAGACATGCACCACATAATTATGTGGCTACTAACAACACATATGTGTTATACTTACTGAGCACATTAATCCAGGCATACTGACTGACGATACCCTGATGCTGTTCAGTCCACATCACTTGACACTGATATCTCTCATCATCTTCTAACTGCAAGTTGACAATCTTCAAACTGAACTCCTCTGTAAATACAGAAAGTAAACTTTTCAAAAATTTTCTGGGAAAATCACGCAAATTGAAATACTCTCAGTACTTTTGATTATAAATCAATGAAACAAAATCCTGAGCAAAATCAGTTTTCATGCCTGGGATATTGCTAGAGATAGGTTGCAAAGTTTCCAACTTTCCACAAAGTTTTCCTAAGCCTTTTATCTTGTAGAGCGTCAAAAAGTGTCAATGTGTGATAATAATAGGGTAATTCATGTAGATTCAATTCTAGGGAGTAGTCTACTAAATAAAGGGATAATTCTGTGTGGTTAGGTTGACATACAACAGCTTGAGGATCATATTATTATCAGAGTTAATTCTGACCCAACCTAGCTAGACTTAATTAAATTAATTAGCTTGGTCACCAGTATATACTGATTAAAATACTCCTTAACCCTAATTGGTATATAAATATGCGTTAAACAAATTTCCGCCATATGCAGATACCATAGACGATTCCTGGGCGTCATCCGTGGCAACAAAATTGATAAGGGATAACCTTGTCAATTTCCATTGCTACAGATGATGCCCGAAAATACAAGAAGTGTTTTGTACAGTCTAACTTCATTAATTCGAACCGGGTTTATTTCGAATGCTGCAGAAAAGTCGAACTAGAATGTCAGTCCCGAAAAATTGTCTTCTTTATTCAATGTGTTAGGCCGCGGTAAACTCGCACATCTTGAAAGTGGACTTTTCAAATCAAAATTCTCAAAATAGCAACCAAAATCGAAGTAATCAAGTAAGTGACCAAAACATTATACCACTGCAAAAAAGTTCAACAACCCATTTCTAGTTCTAGAACTGTTCTAAAATGTTCTAAAATATTTAATGGCACTTCTAGAACTGTTCTAGAACAGTTCTAGAATTGCCATTAAACATTCTAGAACAGTTCTTGAACTTAAATGAACTTTTCACGGGGGTAGAGACCAAAATCAGCCTACTAATGAGTCTGATCAGGATAGTGTCCAACTTTTGGTAAGTTCAAAATTTATTTCAAGCAAATGGTTAAATGCTTTAAGAGCAAATTCATGACTTTTATACAAATTATACTGCTACAAGCAATTTGTTTTAACTCATTAAACAACTTCTCCTAAAATCAGACCCTTGAGGGAAAGACAATTCATTGAAATTTAGAACATTTTGGGTGCAATAAAAACCTATTTGCAAGTTCAATTTGATTTTTGGATTCAGGAAAAACATTTATTAGTGCATCATTTATTTTACTCATCAAGTGCAAAACAATCAAAATTGCTTCATTCATTGACCATATAACCAACAAACAATCAAAACCGACGGATGTCACCAATCAATCTTTATTATATTATATATTTCATATATTTATACAATTATGGCCTTGAAATTTTTCAAATGTGGAATGTTCTGACTTTTGCAGACAGAATGTCACAGAAATGACAAAGAAATCAGTCTTCAAAAATAAATCCATATCATTTATACTAAATCCTAAAAGAAATGTATGAGAATAACAAGTGCTTATGCTGCTTACATGTATATTATCCCCTGGATCAAAAGAAGTTTGAAAGGCATGAATGGAATAGTTCTTTTTAATAGTCAAACAGAAAAGCTCTGAAATAATAGATTCAAGCATATTTCTCAGATTTATTTCATCTAAGACTGCATCTACTTTGCCACCAATAAAATCTTCTCTTCGAACCTTACATGATTTATGGTTCTTCTAAAAAGGTCAAGATGTTGAAGGTTTTCCTCAACTTTTGACATTTATTGCGCAAAAAGGCGAGAAAGTTATTCCAAAACCCCATCAATTTACCAGTCTATCCCTTTCCCAAACAAGACCTGGTTTTGTTGTCCCTTATTGTAAGGACTTGGGAAAACATTGAGACAAAAGAAGAAACTGCTGATGACCAGCAGTTTCTCCTTTTGTCTCAATAGTTTTCTATAACATATTTTACACAAATTCTATCTCTAATAACTTCGATTTTGTCATTTGTGGCAGTTTTTAAAGTGGATCACCTTCAAATTTTGCCGTTCGGGAAAGGGCTAGAAGAATCAAACATCAGACTAAGTGTTGAATAGTCTGGCACGAAATATTCCATGAACACATAAAGCAATTTCTGTCTCTTTGTTAAAGACCTTACTCTTTCTGTATGCAAGGAAAATTAAATAAAATACCAAATGGGGGGGGGACCACTCTCCCACCCACACAAACTCTTGGGGGGGGGGGTATAAAGACTGTATGCACTTAAATCTTCAGATGTAGACTTGTAGCTCTCAGCCTAAAAATGGTAATTGTAATTAAGTTGTCGAACTTTTCTTCTCTTGCAGGCTATCACATGCTTTCTGAATTGTGCAAAGATGCAATATAAGATCATATCGGTGACTAATTCAAAATGCCATTGTTCTCTCTCCAATAGACAGTAAATACGAGCGTAGATAGAAAACAGACAAAATTGGCAACATTCTCTCAGAATTACATACCGGGTAGTGTCTTGGAACCTTATATTGAATAGAGCGGCTCAAAGCAAATTTATCTGCAGTTCAAAGAGAAAGTTTAATTCCACAAGGCCATATGCTATCAAAAATAATCTCTACAAATCTGCTTAGAGCATTTACCAATCTTATCTGAATCACTTTGTCTTTTTTCATCCCTGGAACACTTCACTTCAACCATGCAATTGCTTAATAATGCACTTACAAACTAGACACTTAACCCTTTCCTAAACAACGCCTGGTTTTGATTAAGCTGTGCCTTTAGAAGCATAGCAGAAGTTTAAAGGTATTTGCAGGCCCAAGAGGGATTAAAATCTGCTGAACAAAATCCATTGATCGATAGACTGCAATGTTTATATGGAATGAATATTGAGCTATCCGAGTTTGGCATAAACATTGGACAAGAAGCAGCCCTGTTAACTCTTTCCAAAACAAAACCTGATTTTGAAGTGTAGAGAAAACTTGGCAAAACATGATAATCAGCATATTCTAATGAGTAAAATGTGGTCTTATTCAACAAAACATCTATATTGTCATCTGCAGCAGCTTTCAAATTATCTGTTTCTGCCATTTGATAAAGGTAACTTTGAACTGTACATTAGCCTGGGCATTGTAACCATATCATGATTCAATTTGTCAACCCATTTCTAGACCTGCAGCTGCAGTATTTACAGACAAACAAATTCATCTTGATTATATTGTAACGACCCTAGAATACGGGGGTAGGGTAGCATGGACTAGCTATTTAGACTTGCCGTCCATGGTCGGGCCGAGCGGACTTCATTACAACTTTGGTAGAGTGACTTAACAACACCGAATAGGGTTAAATGAATAAATTTAATAAATCTAAAGACGAATAGACGAAGACACGCACACTCACATCTCGCTTACTAGTCTCGGAAGTATGATCAACGCGACAATCTAAATAAATAGCTTAAACTAAAGTTAAAATACGCGATTCCCTTCACCTACAGAGCGTAACTCTGATGTACCGAAACGCCGAGAACTGCAGCAATACTATGAAGGGTTGCCTGCCAGAACCCAGTACCCAAAAAATGAGCTATCTCTCTCTAGCTCTCACAGCCTGGTGTTTATCATCTCTCTGTATTGCTCAGTCTATCTCCTCGCGCGCCCACCACTTACAACTCAAAGTTCCTCGGGTCCCTCCCCCCAAACAAGGAATAACAACTAAAAGTGCAAAGTCATTACGCTTGGCTACTTTAAATGCAGACGCGACTAAATCAATAGCGATATACGACTACTTACTTCATTTTCAACAATAATAGATTGATGAAAGATAATTCGAGAACTGGTTAAATCTATTTGATAAGTGAAAGAGAGTTTAGACTAAGTTTGTTCTTTGGCAACCTTGATGGTGACCGGAACCGAATGTCGATTTCCAGCCGGAATCGCTGGCCTTTTATAACCTTCGGTCGGACGGTTGTCAAGGACCGTCAAGGAAATCAGACACTTCATTGGTCAATTCGTCACGGTTGTTAACCGAGCGAATCTGTCCAGACAATCCTCCAATCAAACAAAACCGTCCACTGGCGTACTGCTTGCTGATTGGTCAATAAATTCGTATTGACTAAAAGGATAAAATTCGAACACTGCTGGACCGAATGAATGTCAAGAAAGTTCTCGATTTGAAGTTGTCAAACAATCGAAGATTCAAAAGTTATTCGGTAAATTAAGCTAGAAATGGATCAAAACTACTCGAGATATAAATCTGATTACATCAGCAATCTATTAATAACATTCACAACAACTCAGTTGTGTGAATTTGGCCGAAACAATGGCGGATGACAGAATCCAAGTGACAAGGTAAGTCTGCAATCGCCATTCGCGATAAGATTCTCGCAAGATTTACGAACATTCGCTGCTACCAAAAATATGTAAGACTATAAATTGTACGCGATCATACTTCCGAAAGGGACAATACACAACAGATATATGCAATTATTCAACATATTATATGCAGAATTATGACGACTCTAAATCAACAGTCAACACTCGCTAACTTGCATTTTCTAAAACCTGACCGCAGATGACTCAAAGTCAGGTATGCTTCAATATTAACTGTTATGACTGCATCATGTCTATTAGTTTTATGTTTTTTGAAGTTTCCCCAGCAGCAAACATTGCCAACGAGCTAATTCATATAAATGATACAGTCTGATGAAATTGCAGTATATAGCTACCTAAACAATGTGAGGATCCCTATGGCCTACACACAAAGCTTAAGAAATTTTGAGAGACAGTTTTCTCCTTTCTAATGCACGGTTTTCAATATATACAAGATATGAATTGGCCGCTTTTTGTAACACTGTTACTGTAACATACAATCCAAAATCCATATCACATTAGCATTGAAAAGTATATGTTGTACAACAGATCATTGTTGGACATGATCCTGATGTGATGTGGATGCGGCATTGTGTATGTAACTAAGTCCTTTACATCTTTTAATTTAGACCAAGACAACTAAATTCCATGTGACCCGTCGCGCTAAAAGGGACCTTATCGGATGTGTGAAAAATATAGACCCTAGTCAGTCTGCGCAGTCCGCGCAGCCAGACTAGGGCCGACACTTTTCACTTTTATGTAATTTTCTAAACTCGGAATGTTTTCCCTATATTACTATATGTTTTAAATTTTTCGCATACGGGATCTGATTGACCTGTGATGAGTCTGACAAGTTTGTCAAAATTTGGATTTTGGGTATTCGGATAAGGTCCCTTTTAGCGTGACGGGTCACATATATATAGCATATCGTCGGTGTTAATGCAAAACCTCGTATGTCGATTCTTGCGATTTACAAAGTGCAAACATGTGTGCCCAGTTTAGACAATTCTCGCAGGTTTTGAGATATTCTTACTGATCAGTATTATTGACACATTATTATAATTAATTTTGTGAACAATATGTCAAAATTGTAAGTAAAACATTTCAGTTTGTGAAAAGTTATTACACTTTTTCCTCTCCCATCTAAAATTTTCCAAAAACGAGATACGAGGTTTTGCATTTACAACGACGATATTTTCTAATCTGGGTAAGGTAAGAGACTGCATCATTTCTACAAGTTTCCTTTATACTGGCAAACATAATGCAACAAAGTTTGACCTGAGTCCACCTGATTGAGTACAAGAACCAAGTACCAAGATAATGATGTCTACAGACAAGACATCTACAAGAGTTATATGTATGGGTGAAATAATTAATTTATGAACCTTTGCTGCGTCTAGTTCATTAATTGCCAACTTCTGAATTACCGTAACTTGCCAGACACATAAATTAACTGCATTTTATGTGTACATATTTTAATTATTCAGCTTTGAAGTAGATCGGGTTTATTTCAAGCTTGCAACAGTAGCAAAGAAACATGGATTCTTTATAATCAAATTTTGATAGATGGAATGACTTTAACAAACATCCTGTTTCAACAGCGCTGATAGGAAATTTTCTATAAAACAATTGGAGACAAGTTTCAGTAGAAAAAGCTGGCATACAGCATTAATTTTGCTCCTTTACCCCCAATGCTTTCCATACTAAACTAAACATTATATCTTGTTGATTTAAATACAATGGCTCCAATTTGGATCTGTACCAGTCTAAAATCATTTTGTTTCATAAGGCTTTGCATAACCCCAATTACTTTAATTTCATTACAAAAAATTACCTATGGTGTCCCCATTTCCCAGTGTTTGTCGTGGTCCAATCATCATATATCGCTGGTATTCCGGTAGCGACTTCTCGATACCGAGACCAAACCCTCCGCGTGTCCACTGTACCGCTCCGTTACCCTTGTTCTTTACGATACAGCGTAAAACTACCGTAGATCCCTGAGTCGCTGATTCATTTGTGGGTTGACGGAAAAAACTTTGTTGACTTGCAACTGCAAATAGAAAGTTACATGTAATGTTAAACTCTTGAAATGCAAATAAAATTTGTAAGATTTTCATCATCTATTTATCATCAATATTTCCCAAACACTTCATGAATCTTCAGGCATCATGACCATGTCCAGGGATATGGATAAGATATCGCTCGTCAGTATTCGTTGTCACAGAATGATGTCAGGAAATTGACAAGGGCATCATTCCTTAATATCCATTGCCATGTATCAGTTTAAGAGTATCAATTACTGAAAGCATTTCTATGCTGCAAAAACTTTTCCATTTAGAAAGCTGCTGAAGATGATTTTGATCATGATCAATATAATCTACAGACGACACTTGTCGAAGTCAGAGGGGCTGTCAAAATACATCGACATATCCGAAGTTCGACTCATCCGATTTTGATTATTTTCGATGAAAACGTTTTTTATCCATTTTTGATCATGCATCATATCGTCGGTGGGGAGTCAAAACCTCGTAACTCCAGCTTATTCAAGCTGTAGTTACGAGGTTTTGACTCCCCACCAGCGATATGTGTCCATGACTGAAATATAGAAGGAAAAGGAAAGAAATTGCTCGAAACAAGCAATTTCTATTCTTTTCCTAGTTACTAAAATTCAATGGCTGTATTTGATTTGGAATTATTTTGATTAAACATTTTGAAATCCATATGTTGAGGATGGGACATGACTTTCACTTCGACTTAAGCGGAATTTCGACTTATCCGATGTCGAGATAACGAGTGTCGACTGTAAGTAGATCTATCAAATAGCACAGGACCTTATCCAGGCAATATTAGGCTGGTAACATCAGCATCCAATAAAATTGTCTTCTTTTACATCAATATATCTTCCCTTTAATGGACATCAAAACAAAGTTTATTGTAACGTTGCAATTTAGTTATCATGAAAAGCCACAGATCATTCTGCAGAAGAAGATTTATTCATTAGAATGTTTCCAGACATGCCAGTAAATGATCCGTACCAAGCTTGTGATATCCAGTTAATGAGGTTTTCATGTCAATTATTTACGGTTAGCCTCATCTATGTTTCACATGACAGTATGTCACATAGACCAAGCAACTAATGAGTTTTGATAGATTTACGCCTGGTCATTGATTTAATACAGTATTATAGCAAACCAATATTAACTCAGGACAGCTTTATTTTCTTCATCTAGATCTGCTAGTTGAGTTAAGAACAATTGCCGAGGTCATTACATTTGTAGATGTCACAGGTTAATCTCGGAGCACAATATGTGACGCTTCATTTACTGAAGTGGTGGAATGTCTACCTAAAAGCCAGAGATCGAAGGCTCGAAACTTTTGCGATGCTTGCTATGGATAAGAATTTTCATTTAGTCTCTTTAATACAGTGCTACATACATGACAGTAGATTATGGATGGACCAACTAGTGAGATCTGATAGCTTGATACAAGGTCATAGATCAGAATGATCAATGATCAGTGATCAGAACTAGAGATAAGAGGGGGATAATGGCTTTTGAAAAGAAACATTTCATGTTGTGCGTATTCATTGAAATTCATTCGTATGAAATTATGAATACCAACAACATATACTTTTGATTTGGAATAACAAATTTAAAATACATTTACACCATGTTGTCTATATCGCTCTTTTGGCTCCTATATTCACCTGTGAAAGATATGAACCAAACCATGAACGATCCCTATCAGGCGCCACCATAAATTATCAATAAATTTATCTATCGTTTATGTAAGAGAAGCAACAATAAAGATTACCACATGGCAATACTATAAGCCTTACAAATTTCAAGATAGTAAATTTGAACCTAACATTTGGGATGATAATTATTAGCCTCTTTCTATCATTCTGACAAAGTCTGTCACCATTTTATGAATTATATACAAACTATTTTATGTAGGATGGCCAAATGGTGGTTTAAATTGATTACTTGATTGCGGTTTAATCCCTCTCTCAACTGCTATGTTCATAATTATGGCACCTAAGTGGATTCCTGGTACTTTCTCTCACTAGTACTACAACATTATGCAATCAGAGCCTCAAGCAGCTATCTCAAACAGGTGATTCACACTGAATGGTGATAGACGAATTACTTTTGTCAAATGTCTGAAAAGATATTGGCCGGGCGAGCCAGTGCTCGAACTCATTTCCACTGTAATGATCACAAACCCTGACGTTATAGACTGAGCTGATCCAGGCTCCGCAGATTATATTAAATGTTGTATTTGTACTGATGCAAAAAAAATACTAGACACATGGCTAAGCCAAGGTGCACAACTGTCACAATATAAATGAAAGAATGTTGAGAGGGGTGTTTAAACACCATCGAATCAATTGATCAACAATACAGTGAGCAGAGAATTTTCACCGGGACCATGATTATCCATTCCCTAGATCAAGTAACGCTATAATTTATTGATACATTTATCTAGAATTTATGTAAGCAAGCAACATTACAGACTACCACATGGCCCCTCCTAAAGTCTTGTTAATTTCAACCTTGAAATATGCATGGTTACAGCAATCTATTTTGCCTTAACCAATTACCAGAAGACAAAATTTTTTGACTTGTCCAAACTCAAAGATGTTGCAGATGACGATTCCAAGTAAATCATGAAATTTAACAGTTTTTGTTCTGGATAAAAACATAGTGGATACATAGTGAATTGCTTGTTACTATGGCAATTTCTTCATCTTCAACAAGGTTTTCCATACGCCTTATGGTTTCTTGTGGGGTGACAAAAAACTGCATTATGTGGGAATTGGTCGACCATTGAATTCAAGACAAAATGGTTTGTTCATATTTTGTCTAGCATCAGGATGAGCCATATTTACTGTATTTTAGCCCTGATTTCATGTGATTTTCTATGGCATAAAACACCATAATGTGCTATTGGCCAGAGAAAAGTGCTGACTTAAGACAAATACCTGATGAAGGAATGTGATGTAATATAATTGAATCGTAAACATTTAGGTATTTTAGATCTGACACATGGTACCTCGATGTTATTTCCTAGAGTGTATCGTCGTTTTTCTTTGAAAACGGTTTAAACCTCGTAACTGCAGCTTGAAACAAAGTGCAATTACGAGGTTTTCATAGAAAATCAACAGTATGTTATCTATATCAAACCATAATTTCTCTTTTATATTATCTAAAATGCATAAACAATATGCTTACAACTATCCCTTTCCCATTTTATGCCAGGGTGAGAATTTTGTATGTACTTGTAAATGGAAAGGCTGAAGAAGGCATTGACTAAAAAGAATTCACTTTTTTCTCTTTTCTTGTGAGTAATTTCGATTCTTCTGCATAAATCAAAATTTAAAGTTTATATATTTTAACACTAACCTAAGTTTCATAGAGACAGAGTCATCTCATTCCTAAGTATTGACTAAAACCTATTTGTATATTCATTTGAAACTTATAGACTGCTAAATTAAAAGGAGCTACAGAGTGCAAAACATAAATTTATGCCTAGCACAGAAACTAAAAAATTTGGACAAAAATTTTGTACGAAGTATAAAGAGAAAAGGAGAACATTCCTCTCAGCATTTTCTACCTTCCCTAAATGTTTTTGTAAGCTTTCTGTCTTTGGATTGCCAAAAGCCAAAAGCCCGGTTTTGTTTGGAGAAAGGCTAACCACACTTTCTGTGTTATAATATTATCCCAGAGGTATAAACAAAAAGCTTCTATAGCCATGTCAGATTGCCAAACCTTCTGACAGAAATATGCAAAGGTTATGCTTTACCCATACAATTATGTTATTCTCTGGCTTATTTTTCCTTTTATCTGACAACAGTACCATCAATTTAGCTGAATTATGAATAACTTTCTAGTTTTCCTCTTTTTTTTTTTTTTGGAAAAGTTCAAAGGAGAAATATGTTTTGTGAAAGATAGATAGAATCCTTTAAATTTTTCCAAAAAATCCAGTCAAGACAAAAATATTAATCACATACCTATCATAGGTATGTGATTAATATTTTTTGTCTCGACTGGACAATCAAAAGTAGTAGTTCTTGACATTTTTACCTATATCTTAGAGACTGTCGCAACTGTCCAAGTGTTCCTAGCAATTATTTGTGCCCTTACAAACACATCATCCAATCTAAGCCACCAGTAGTGCACAAATTTAGATGTGGTATCATATAGGTCGTTTGAGAAAGGGGCTTGTCTATCAACTTGCAAAAATGTTCTTACCAATTTGTATCACAGGCAGAAATGTAGCAATCCAGTTGTAAAGAGCCATGATGTTTGATGATAAATCAGGTAAAAATCCAACACAAAGTCTGTAAAAATCCACAGAAATTCCAACACACTTTTGAATCAACACTATTCCAGAGCACACAAACACTACAACAATTCACTTTTCCATCAACAACTTCCTGTTTCCTTCTTCATTTGTAAATACTGGCTCCATGCAACCTGAAAGTAGAGGAATAGCAAATTGAGAGAACATCATTAATGTCAACTCTTTCCCAAACAACAAAATGTTTGACCTGTCTACATTGAAAGCTGTTTCTGGTGACAAAATATATCCTCATGAAAATGAAAATTCTGTACATCATAGAATAGGAAAAAAATTGAGATGAAAAGAAGGAAAGCATTTTCATCTTTTTGCTCAATGACTTTCAAAGTCTTCTTTATTGGAGACATCAAAACCTGGTGCTGTTTAGAGAAGGGTTAGTTAAACCAAACTTTAGATCTATATCCAAGGAAAAATCTCATAATTAGAACGTTGTTTCAGAAAAGTTCCAAATTCATAACTTTTGACAACAATATTATTGTCTCTCAAAACACATTGAATTACAAAATCAAATAGAAAATGATACTGCTTACTCCTGAAGCTTACAGTAAGAACACTTGGTATAATATGATGTTATCTTCAATTTTCCATAATAGACAATAAAAGAAACATCAATCAATATTCATGACTCAATAGACTTACAAAAACAAATATGTAGGTGTCAGGATTGTGATATACAAAAGCAATAATAAACATAAAACGACAAACATGGAATTTTTTTCTTATGAATCATAAAATCAATACCACATCATCTGGTAAGTTCAATCTATAATAAAGTACAGAACTGATATGACTTATGAATAGACACTAACAGCAATCAATTATTAATAAGAGGAAAGTGAAACATTTTATAACAAACATTGGCATTTTTAAACTGATAAAAATTGAAGCAAACTTGGACACAAACTTGAGGCTTGAGATGAGCAGTTTAAAGAGAAGAGAAACTTCCATAATTATTCTATTCTCGAAATTTCTTTCAAGGTCTCCCAGTCTTCGACACTTGACTTTTTTTTTAGAAGAGGTCATTATGTCCCCCTGGTCTTCAAATGATGGGCTCATGTCTACTACAACATTGTTTCTTCATTGTGCAGCTGATAATTTTTGGTGGGTCACTTAAGTTAGAACTACGTCCAAATGCATGATTTTGTGCGCAAGGGAAAACCCTATTTCCCCTCCAATCCAATTCTAGGCAAGGGATAATTGCATTTTGATAGTTCTAGTAAAAGTTGTAAGTATACCAGAGCCACTTGGCATTTTTATGTCTAAACTACAACCTGACCCTCAAGTATATCAAGCCGTAAAAGCAAGAACATCGTAAGTATCTATATTTTTGTATACATTTACAACAGTTTGGCAATAAACCCTCAAGTATTATGTCAAGTTTTATCAGGTGAAGCTTAATTAATGATCCTGGGAAAACAAAGAAAGTCTTACAGAATGATAAGATTATGGATGTAACTGTCCTTATTACATACCAGAGTCATCTGGGAGCTTTCTTACCCTGATTAACATGTCCCATGCCATAGGAAGCATTGAATAACATTTAAAGAATGGAAACATTTAGATTTAATGGAAAGTAATGGAGAAAATAGTGTATATATTAGGGGTGATCAAAAATTCCTTGGAAAAGTTTCACCATTTTCACAATTCATACTAGAAACAAGATGTGTTTGTGAAACGTAAATGCTAATGTTCAGTTTTCAGGTTAAGTTTTTGGAATGACAGACAGACAGACAACGGTAAAACAATATGCCCCAAATCTTTTGATACAGGGGCATAAAATTGATTTTGACATATTGTCAAGAACAATTAAATTTTGTTCTGTATTGATTTTACAAATTTCAAGAAAAAATTGTGATGCATTTTCGAATCATCTACAGATCATGATAGTATTTCAAAACTTTCCTTGGTCTCAGCACTTACAGAGATTTTAAACTTCATTACATGTTGTTGTTTTACTTTTATTTGCAATCTCTATAAGAGGTTCTCTATCAAAAATTACTTAAGGTCATCAGAAAAACATCCCTGCTAAAGGTTGGTTCCTGAATCTAATGGACTTTCTCCTAACTTTTTCTCACTTCCAATTGAATATAAATCACCATGGTAAAAGTCTGCAAAAGTAATTAAAATAGTTGTGAGCATGTAGTGAGAGTTCAGACCATTCATTATGGACAGACAGGCACCAGGAATGGTCTCTAATTATCTGTAGACTTGTGGATTCTTAACCACAAAGGCCTTTCTCAAAACAACCCCTGCGAAAAGTCAATTTAAGTTCAAGAACTGTTCTAGAACATTCTAGAACACTCTAGATCATTAAATAGCACTTTAAGAATGGTTCTATAACAGTTCTAGAAGTGTCCTTTAACATTCTAGAACAGTTCTTGAACTTGACCCTTTTTCAAACAAGACCTGGTTTTGACGTCCTTCAGATTATCAAATGGTTTGGGAAAACATTGAGGTAAAAGAAGAAAATGCTGATAATCAGCATTATCTCCTCTTCCCTCAATAGTTTTATGCTGTACTGAAACATATACTGTCTTTATTTACCCCAATTTTGTCTTGTATCACTAAAAAGTTCACCATTTGGGAAAGGGCCAACTGTAGATGTTTATTTAAGTGAGCAATCGCATTTTGTCTGAATATACACTGGCGTAGGAAGAGGGGGGCCAGGGGGTGGGCAGGTCCCCCAATAATCTAGAGGGGGCAGCCCCCCCCCCCCAAATAATTCACCCATGAAAAAAAATTTTTCCTTTAACCCTTTCCCAAACAACACAATTTTAGGCTGATCCACTTTAAAAACTGTAAAAAATGACAAAATTGATGTTATTACAGATAAGATATGTGTAAAATATGGCACAGAAAATATTGAGACAAAAGGAGAAACTGCTGGTTATCAGCAGTTTCTTCTTTTGTTTCAATATTTTCCCAAACTATTTCTATCAGGGACGTCAAAACTAGGTCTTGTTTGGGAAAGGGTTAAAAAAGTTCACCATTTGGGAAAGGGCCAACTGTAGATGTTTAGATTCTAAACCATTATCAGTACACATCAATGCCTAAGAGAACATTATTGAGGAAAAGGACAAAAGTGCTGATGACCATAATTATTTTTTTTCCTTTTTGTCCTAAAAAAATTTCATTCACATTTAAATGTCGTATGAAAAAGCTAGCTGCATGAAAACTATCAGTTGACTAAAGGTCCTTTTAAGATGAGTATAAGTACTAGAAAAGTGTTGGTAAAGCTGTGAAAATTGTGAAGGCTGTATTATTTTCTCATAGACCAGTTTCATAATATCAGGTCCCTAATGAATTATTCATGAGGAGGCAAAAGAAGCCCTACTATCATGCCTCCAAGAGTAAAAACAGATAAATCAACACGCTGTTATCTCAAGATCGGGTGATGTGACAAAGCCCATTACCGTTTATACTTTTAGTTCCCTATATTGTTAGTACTTGGGAAGAGTCCGAGTACCTACAACATACATTTCAATGAAATTTTCACTCTTAAAGTTAAGCTGGTATATTCATATTTCTTTTATGTTAAGCTAAAAACAATACAGCAAAGGCTTAAACCCTGACCCAAAATACCTGGTTTTGATGTTTCTAGCAGAAAAAGACTTGGGTAAACATTGAGGCAAAAGAAGAAAATAATGATAACCAGTATTTTCTTCTTTTGTCTCAATATCTCCTGTGCTATATTATACATAAATCCGGTCTATATTGACTTCAAACTTGTTGTGTGCAACAGATTTCATTTTGAGTAGCCTGAAGTATTTTCGTTTTGAGAAACGATTAAGATTAGACATGAGAACTATATGCTTGAACATATGGATAATTGAAATAATATTCAGTCAAATTATATGAGCCATGTTGTCATTTTACAAAGAATCGTTTTGTAAAAGTATATTTAGTTTTAATTGATTATGAAAAAACTTTTATCTTAAATGTACAAAGCATTCTCGAACTGAATTTATTTGTTTCATGTTTGTACTGTAACTTTTGGAAAAGGTAAGAAATAATAAACATATTTAACTGGTTCTCAGATACACAAGTTGACCTCTTCACACATTAATTAATGCACTATCAAGAAAACATGATATCCTAAGAAAATCAAAATCTCAACGCCTTCATTCTGTTTTATCATGTTTGTTTTGTTGCTTATATTGCTATTTTTTGTTAGTGATTTTCTATTTTCCTACATTTTATGTACCTCGAACAAAATAGTGATATATGTCCGGATAGCCTATATCGGACAACTCTTTAGGATTGTTTATCCAACATTGCCTATCAGTGTTGTATGGGTCTGGTAATGTTTTACGAGAAGAAATTGTTAATTTATCCAAGTAAACTACAAGATCAGGTAATGTTAAATTAGCAGCATAAGCTGACATTTGTAACTGGGAAAGGTTGAAACCAGTTGCCATGTTCAAATTACAATAAAATGGTTAATAATGATCAATTCAACTATACGCTTTACTTAGTTATGGCTTATCAGTGGAATGTTTTGCCTCCCGTGGGGGGAAATTATGCAAATGAAGTAAACACTGTTCTAAAATTAGCAATTTTGAAATCCGTCTATAAGCTTATGGAACACATGTTGTTTTATGACAATCTTCAGCAATATAAACAAAATTAGGTCATCCAGCTTGATACCATATTAACTAGTCTGAACGTTGATACATGTACATGACTGTATGTAGGGGAAATCCAAGGGCTTTTGCGAGACAATTAGCTAAAAGTTACAGTTTGCAGTTTCTGTATCTCAAAGTTTATCACATTCTTCTGACTTTACAGTTTGGCCTATGATCTAAGTTTCTAGTCGGCTGTTATTGTTACTGTCGGAACAGCGATCTGGCAGCAAAAGCACTAAAATTGACGCTTATATTAGTATGTATGTGTACAAGTATCATTATACAGTTTTTCAAGACAAGATGTACTATGTACATAAGCTACTTAAAGCTTCTATTGGCCCTTTATTTCTTTTTTTTTAGAGAAGAAGCAGTAAGTTTAACCTCACTGCTACCCACTTAATACAGCTGGGCAGACTCAGAGGCATTGACGATTAAGTATTTTGCCCAAGGACACAACTCCGCAGGTGGGGCTCTAACTGGAGTCCTCCATGTTAGCCCAGTGCGATAACCTCACTGCCCTATTGAGGCCCCATCATACTTGAAGCACATTAGGAATGGACATCCTTTCAACACTCATATGTACAATTTTTTTCATATTTTTGGACAAGAAATCTGGAGAGGAGCAACATGTTGTATCATATTTTCTCAGAAAAAATCCCATAGCACTATAGGTGCATTTGAACCTAAGTACCCTATAGTCCTGAAGCCTTCATCCTCACTACAACTAGAACTATCATGATGACCTGCATGATCAATGGATAAAAGAAGCATGTGAGTCCTGCTAATATGTTGAGAATGGATTAGTGTCAGTGGCAGCCAGATTTAGAACCATAATTGATATGGCTGCCTCAAATTGTTGAACCATGTTCAATCTACCATTGATTTCCTTTTTGCAGACTTTAACTGATGAAATTTGTGATATCTTCCCCGAAAAATAGTCTTTTACAATTGAATTTCTTTTCTGCAAGACCTAGCATGCATCAACTTTTTTTTTCCAGTAAATATCTTGTATTTAGATTGGGAGACATATTGTGGCTTTTCTTCAAAAATCTCATAACTGCAGTTTAAATCGAGGTGCAGTTTTGTTGAAAAGCAACAATTTACTGAGCACTACTAAATGAACTTTACATGTTTCTAAATCCTAAAGTATTGCTATTTTAATCCTTTCTAAAGCTAAACCTGGTTTCCCAAATCATTTCTTTCATGGATATCATGTCTGTAGTGGAAATAGTTTGTGAAAACAATGAGCAAAGAGAAGAAATCAATATTTTCTATGCTACAATGAATACAGTAGAAAGGCATCGCGTTGGTGTAAATGCAAAACCTCATATGTCGATTGATGCGATTTTCCAAGTACAAACTTGTGTGCCCTGTGTACACCATTCTCGCAGGTTTTAGATATTTTGACTGATCAGTAATATTGACACATTATATTTTGAGAACAATATGTCCAAATTTCAAGTAAGACATTTCAGTTTGGAAAAGTTACTACACTTTTTTCCCTCCCATTTACAATTTTCCAAAACCGAGATACAAGGTTTTGCATTAACAACGACGATCGGTTATTTTGATATCTGCAAATCCTTTCAAATAGGAGCAGTCTAAAATATAGCAATTTGGGAAAGAGTTATATCAGGACAAACAAGACCAGATAAAAACTCTGTTACATAAAGCCTATAAAAGCATTCATAAAACTGCAATATTTCTAGTTAATTAACCCTCTCCCAAACAAGACCTGGTTTTGACGTCCCTTATAGAAAAGGCTTGGGAAAACATTGAAACAAAAGAAGAAACTGTTGATAACCAACAGTTTCTCCTTTTGTCTCAATATTTTCTTACCTATTTTGCACACAAATGGTTTCTTTACTTTCATTCAATTTGTCGTCTGCAGCAGCTTTCAAATTGGACCACCCGAAAATTAAATTGTCTTTTGGGAAAGGGTTAAAGCCTGATTTATGTGAAGGAAAGGCTTGTCTTTGGGAATCATCTCATCACCAACAAGTTTTAATGCCGTTTTGTGTTAGTTTTTCTGCCTGAGCTATTTCCTCTGTGTCGCATTTTACGTTCATTAAGATCTCGGAGATTGTCCATGTACATTGCCGTAAACACCGTGTAACCTCTTATAAGAATTCCCAAGCAAATAGTAGCTTCTGCTGCATTGTTGCTAAAACACTATTTCTTTGTTATTATATATAGGACCTCTTTCCCAAATATTTGCTTTCTTTCCACAATTATGTATCTCTATAGAACAATAAAATTTACACATATTTTAATGAATGAACTTGTTACTAATAATACCATATGGAACTTTTTTCTGCTGAGACCTTAGTATTTCTGCTATATCTGAAATCATGGATGACATTGCAGAATCAAAGACCACAAAACAAAACACAATTTCAGAATTATCATGTTCATTCATATTGTGCTGACCATGACATAAACTAATATGTAACTTTAGGAAATTTTTGTTCCACCATCAACAACTATTGTTTTGCAGCTTTTATTAGGAGAATTACGGCACCATGCAGAAAAATCTCCAACTAGGGAGAAAAACTTAATCAACTCATTTGATTCTACTGACATGCAAAATCAATTATCTCCTAATGCCATAAAAGGGAATTATCCTAATAAAAAGAAGGTTCTGCGGATTTATGAGATTTCTGATTGTACTTTTATTGAAATTTCCACATATTTATAGACTACTGAAGCAAATCATGATCTCTAACAAGATACTGGTACATATCCTTTATTTTCTCTAGTACAATGAACTTTATTCTTTTGATCTTCTTTCATTTTAAACCATTTAAGCCCATATCTTTACCATGCCAAAAAGGGAAGAGCTGCAGCCATGGCGCAAGTGGTAGCGCATCTGTCTCTCATTCGAGAGGTCCCGGGTTCAATACCCGGCCGCAGCAAATATCCTTTCTAACAAAAATGTCATCCATCAATGGTTTGATATGGTGAACCTATGTGTGGGAGCAGTTGGAGGGTCAGTTAGGGTGTTGTGGTAGTATACTGGAAAGAAGACATGCTAATGACCAGACTTGATTATTTCCTTCTTTTCCCTCTGATAGTACAAGATTTGATTTAGTAGTTTTCATTTCGTCTCTGAATTTGGACAAATTTTAAACTTTGTCATCTTTGTAAGTGAAAATTATCTTTACGAGAGAAGCCAGTTTGAAGGAGTTACAGCTGGCTGATATTTGCAAAAAGAAAATTGTTGAAAGTTTGATTCAACAAATTAGAAAGGTTTGAGCAAAAATAACAGATGCAGGATTTATACTTTGATAATGTCCAAGATTTTAACCAATTTAACCACCACACACCAACAATCATAGGCTAATAATTATTATCTACCGGTTCTTCAGGTAAACTTAATTACTTTTGTCAGATAAACCAGCCAGATAAAATACCTGATAATATTGTGCTACATTGCTCATTTTGTAAAGTGAGCTTGGCAGTTTCAAGAAAGGTTTGTTAGAATCTTGTCATGTCTTGGAAAATGCTGGACTTTATGGCACCAGAGCTGAGAGAATGAATAGAATGTACAACATATAGATTTACAAACACAAATCTTTGAGCTTTGAATTGAAGAATTTTCCACATCTAAAGAAATGTTGCAGGACAAGGCTTTTCATCAAAAACATAGTAACTGAAGCTTGCTATATTTGCTGCAGGAAGAACATTATTATATGAAATACTTAGCTTTTATAAACTGTGTGAGAAAACATTGACAAAAAATGCTGGCTACTCAGTGTTTATTGTCCTTTCCTTTCAATGCTTTCCAATGCCATAACACACAATGTTGCATATTCTGAATATTTCAGCAAACAATAATTTGTGTAGTTGTCAGTGTATCACCTTTGATTTGGATTTTGGACTGGAATAATTCAAGCCAGGAATAATTCCAGCCAGAATCTGGAAAAAGGTCCCTTAAGGCTTTTGAGCCAAACATGGCTCTAGATCAGCCTGCGTATACACACAGTCTGATCAAGAACCATCTTATTCTCCAATAGCTTCTTCATGACATCGTAAGAGAACAGCATGGATCCTCATCAGACTGCACCTTGGCACAGACTGATCTTGAAACACGGCTGTCTCAAATGCTCTAGAGTGACTTTTTTCCTGGCTCATCTATTAGAATTTACCTAGAAGTAAACATGAAATATATCAGAGGTTGTTTATGTTATACTGAAGAAAGTAATTTATGAGCATTAAAAGAGAAAAAGTTTTCAACTGATAAGCCTAATTTCTAGTGAAAGCTGGCAGCAGGCCACATTCAAGTGTATAACTTTTCTTTAATCTTGTAAGTTTTACAACCTATTTTCAATTTCAATTTATCGTTTATGCTTTTAATTTTGATAAAATTTGTAGCAATCACGGACTTCAGAGATTAAATGGCTGCTGGCACCAGCAGTATTTCTAATTTCTTCTCAAATCTATATTTTTATTATAATTATGCTTTATACCATTAAATATTGTTGTTTTTCATAATATTTATTTTGTCAACCGTAAATACCATTCAAAATGGACGAGTCCAAAATATGTTGCTTGTGAAAGTATATATTGACTTGTCAGTTGAATTGATTGTATCAAGTTAAATGCCTCTTTCAACTGCTATGGTCATATTGCTTTGGCTGGAGCACCTTACCATGAATTCCTATCATTTTTGTCACCAGTACTACCACAACATCCTTTTCGAGCCTCCATCTGCTCACCCACATAGGTTTACTATTATCCAACCAATGCTGCGAGACAAATGTCCGAAAGGATAGCCATGACCTATCAGTTTAGTGAGTTAAAAGAAGCTCACAAAATGCCAGGATGGCCAGAGATTAAAATCAACCATAAAAGAATACATGAGTGTTTGCTCTCAGCAGAAAATTGATACCACTGTGGGTAAAAGATAATTCTTGTTTATCTATAATGGACCATTGAACTCAAACAGGGCTCCATCAAAATTAATCTAGCACTCACACATAAAGTGAGCTGAGTCTTTGATCTGAGCTTGATTCGGAATGTTCATATAGTTCTGATATCACAAGGTATTGTTGCTTTTCATCGAAAATCTTGTAACTGCAGCTTAATATAAGCTGCAGTTACAAGGTTTTTGTTGAAAAGCAGCAATATGGTTTGCTTTTCATCGAAAATCTTGTAACTGCAGCTTAATTATATAAGCTGCAGTTACAAGGTTTTTGTTGAAAAGCAGCAATATAGTCATCAGTGATGTAAAAGAATGCCATAACTGTAGCTTATTAAAGCTGAATTTATGGCATTTTGGCATATAACCTATGATATACAAACTCTCACAACTTACAGGCCCGTAGGAACAGGGGGGTGGGCTATAAAGGGCTTAGCCCCCCCCCCCCCCCCAATGTTTGCCAAAAATGCCGAATTTTCCTTATTTTACACTGAAAATTAAGAGAAAATCCAAATTAGCCCCCCCCCCCCCCCCCCCCGCCTATATTCAGACCCAGTTTAGCCCATCCAATATGAAATTGCTTCCTGGGGCCTGACTTAACAATAGTTTGGAAAACTTTTACTGAAACCCTTCCATAATTTGGGATTCATCTGAGTGCTAGCTGGTCCTTTCATACTTTTTGTCCCTCTCATTTAACCATTATTTTACATGAAGTAATGTATAAAATGTGCAAGCATGAAAGTTTATATCTACAAACCACATCTTCCCTGTTTTTATTTTTTGTCTACAGACTTCCAGCTTGCATGTAGTGCATTATGACAAATCTAGGATTGTTGATGCAACTTTATTCATGCACCTTTTACACTACACGAGAGCTTTATACAGATACAGAGAGATGATATTTTTTTCAAAATATTTGTTCATGTAATATACTTTACTCCCTGTGTTGTCCATGGTTAAGAGGTATAACATCCGCGTTACGATCAAGAGCTTCCGAGTTTGATTTCGGGTAGCTGAGGTTGATCTTGGCGTCTAATAGTCATTGACCAACACATTTAGCGCGAGTACCTGTGTATTTTCAAGGAAGCAGAATCAAGGGGGGAATACAATATTGCTTCAAACTTTCTCCCAATCAATAGATTTTAAACAAAGTACTCTACTTTTCATCAAACCCTCATCAAATTCTTTGTCGTGAGTACTTTGGTCTTCTTGGTTTGTCTCAGATTGAAACAATTCTTAAGAGTTCCAACAGCAATGTGTTTCCAGCATGCATGCAAAAATTTATAAGTATTAACCCTCAAACTGAACTAGAAGACCTGAAGGTCTTGAGTCGCTCCACAGGCCTGAGTTTCATGTAATATTTAATCCAAGATTAGATTAGAATGTTCAATGCTTGTGTTTCATAGAGCAAAAAGAAAGTTACAAAACTAGATTGTTCAAAATGTTTTGTTCTTGAAGCAAAGAAAGTAAAACTATATGTTTGCCATTTGAGAAAGGGTAAAAGGAAATGGTAGAACATTCCAGCTTTGGATGATACTAGCAATTAAAATTTTCCATCTTCCAAACAGATCTAAATTGACAGACCATTGATTACTCCAAAATATTTCATATTTCTAAACAATAGATTTTGAGCTAAAAATAGAATTGGGGAAATACCATATTCCAAAATTAATGCAAATGGCTGATGAAACCTGAATTTCTTGTCATATCAAGTTTTGACTAAATTTTTCAAAACTTGTTGCTCTTAAAGCAATTACAAAGTAACTGGAAAACTGAAAACACTCTCGTATAAGATCAATTGGTTACCAAGCTTTGTCTTTAAGGTAAGAAGGGCCTAATTAGCACAAAAGAGCCAGCGGCAAAATTTGAAAAGTGCCAGTAATTCCTAAACTGTCTTACATTTCCATTCCAAATACAAACATAAGCATTTTGTACGGTTTAGAATTTTGAATTAATGCATATTTATGGAAATATTTGACAAAAATGTTCAAAATTACCTCCCTTGCATATGAATATAGAGCAAAATGATATTTGTAAATTATTTTCTTCTTGAAGCATAATCTTGAAATCCGGCACGGTGAATCAACTTATGTGAAGTGTATTTACAAGTGTGTGTAATTTGATACATTTCGTATGGCTAGAAAGTGGTGTTTTTCATTAGGCACTTTATACCTTAATAGAGTGAGTTTGGCTGTTAGAGTGAGAAAAAAAGTCACAATTAGCAATTTTGTCAAATTGAAAGGCATATAACTGAGGATTTTATATTCCTATCTAGCTAAGAATCACACTAAAGCAAGATCTTAACTTCACCCGGCTGTACATTTTCCTTGGTAGGCATGGAAAAATGCCAACATTTCCCAGGTTTTTATGATTTTCTGTGGAAATATCAAGGAAAGCAAGGAAACCTTGGACATTAATCTGTGTTTTCCTAGCCCCTGCGAAAAAGTTCATGAAATTATGATGAACGTTCATGAAATGCAAAATTTGCCTTTCATGAATTTCAAGAAGTTCTTGAACTTTTGTTCTTGAACTTTGGAAGTCAGCCAAGTTCATGAAACAGCAAGTTCATGAACCACTGAAGTTCACCAACAAAAGTTCAAGAACTTCTGAAGTTCATGAACTTCTGAAGTTCAAGAACTTCTTGCAAGTTCATTAAAGGCAAATTTTGCGTTTCATGAACGTTCATCATAATTTCATGAACTAAGTTATTTACTACACAATATGTGGGTGGGGAATTGTAAAACTGAACATTTAAATTTGTTAAATTTAGTCAAAAGAACACTCACCAATGTTGCTTTACTTGGTTTAACTGTTCAGTGAGCTTCTTTATCTCCCGATTATTCTTATATATGAATGTAAATTATGACAATAAACAATTTTTTTTTGAAAAAAAAGTCAGACAAGCAAATTCCCTCCAATTCTCTGATAAACAGGAAGTGATGTCATGTAATAGACTGGAAACTTGAATAAAATTAGACTGGTAGGTCTGATTTCACCCAGTTAATTCTGTATCTTGTGAACTATATGAAAAACAGATGTGCCATTTCACACATGGATATATTATGCTAAGACTTTTCATTTAAGACTTTGACCTTGTGACCTTGACTTTGAAGTTTAATCTAAATGTACTTTATAGATAAGTTCATGAACTAGTTCATGAACTAGTTCATGAACATTCACAGTAGTTCTAGAACTTTTTAAGCTTTTCATGAATTTGATAGAAGAAATTCATTACAAAGCCAATTTATAATTCTGTTTAGGTTCAGAGATTCCTTGTCACAAACACTGGTTAACCCTTTCCCAAACAAGACCTGGTTTTGACGTCCCTGATAGAAAAAGATTGGGAAAACATTAAAACAAAAGAAGAAACTGCTGATACTCAGCAGTTTCTCCTTTTGCCTCAAAATTTTCTATGCAATATTCTACACAAATTCTATCTTTAATAGCTTCAATTTTGTCATTTGTGGCAGTTTTTGAAGTGGATCACGCTAAAATTTTGTTGTTTGGGAAAGGGTTAATAGACACTGGATGATCACAAAAGTAGCTAGCAGAAGGTTAGCTAGAAATAGACCTTAGTCAGTTGTTTAGCAATCATTTAGATAATTTAGTCAGCAGCTAAACTGTTCTTTCTACAGCTTATTGATTTCTCCATCCATTTTCAAAATCATTGAAATTTAAATATATGCAAAACTGCTTTGTCAGGGTTGAAACAGCCTGGCTATTAGTTTGTGAATTGGTACTTTTTATGCCCCCGTATCGAGAGATCGGGGGCATATTTTTTTACTCGTGTCTGTCTGTCTGTCTGTCTGTCTGTCCGTCCGTCTGTCCATCCGTCTGTCCGTCCGTATGTCCGAAAACTTAACCTTGGCCTTTTCTCCAAAAGTATTTGACATACAAAGCTCAAATTTGGTATGCAACTTCCTTTCAATGATATCTATCTGTTCCATGCAATTTGACCTTCCTCAAGGTCATCACTTAACCCTTATCAACCCTTTACTCTACGAAAACTTAACCTTCTTCTCCGAAAACTTAACCTTTGCCTTTTCTCCAAAAGTATTTGACATACAAAGCTCAAATTTGGTATGCAACTTCCTTTTAATGATATCTATCTGTTCCATGCAATTTGGCCTTTCTCAAGGTCATCTGTTAAACCTTATCAACCCTTTACTCTACAAAAACTTAACCTTTTACTCCGAAAACTTAACCTTTGCCTTTCCTCCAAAAGTATTTGACATACAAAGCTCAAATTTGGTATGCAACTTCCTTTCAATGATATCTATCTGTTCCAAGCAATTTGACCTTCCTCAAGGTCATCCCTTAATAACCCTTTACTCCACGAAAACTTAACATTTTAAAAAAATGGCCATTTCGGGGGCATTTGTGTTTCACAAACACATCTTGTTATAATTGTTGATTTAAGTAGCCAACATATGTTATCTATCGATGAAATGGTTGACTCCTTCAGGAACTTTGGAATTAAAATGCAGACTTATTTTGTTTCTTTAAATGGAGGTTCATGAACTAAACATAATAAGTTCAACAACTTTCAAAATGTTTGTAAAAGTTCATGAACTATGAATTTAGGAAATTCAAAGTTCATGAACGTGTTTATTTGTTCATGAAGTTCATAAAATGTTTCAACAAAGTTCATCAACTTTGTAAAAAGTTCACGAACTTCGAATTAATGAAACTAAATGTTCATGAACTTTTAATGTTAGTTCATGCAATTTCATGAATTTCATAAAAAGTTCATCAAAGTTCGTGAACTTCGTGAACTTTTTTCGCAGGGGAGATAAGCTAGGAAATTGGTTGGAAAACATCTTGGAAACCTCGGAAACATCAAGGAAAAAGCTTGGGATATAGAACTTAGTTGAATTTTAGCATGGAAATTATTTTTTCATACAACTTAGTCATTTTCAAGCTAGGAAAATGCAAGGAAAATCAGACTTAAACTTTTTAACCCATTACCAGATGACAAAATTTCAGACTAGTCCAAATTCAAAGATGATGCAGACAATAATTTCAAGTGAATAAAATTTTACATTGTTTGGTCTTTTTCAAGGCTGTACCCCTAATAATATGTAAGATATAAGTCAGTTATTCAAAACTAGGTCAAACCACAAGGTCAAGGTCATTAATTCAAAGGTCATGGAAAAAAGAAAGGTGTTATGCTGGCTAAAGTACACACCATGTTTCAAGAGAATATCTCAAATACTTTCTTAGTTTTAGACCTCAACAAAAAGAAAGCAAGGCCAGACCTACCTCCAGTCTATTTTTTGTTATAGTCTTCTAGTCTAAATGAGGTCACTAAAAAATGGAGGGAACATGAATTTGTTTGTTTGCAATTTTTTAAGATGATGTTTGTGATAATTTCAACCTGTGTACATCAGTGAATTAAATAAGAATATAGGAGTTTGCTTATTGAAAAGGCCAAGTAAGACAACACCTCAATTTAGGTGAGTAAACTTTTGACTTTCAAATTCAAATAACACCCCACCCACATTTTTAATAGGGTAATGTTGATATGGAAAGTTTTCCTTGCTTTCCTTGGTTATCAGGGATAAAGATTCCATGCTCTGCTCGGAAACTATTCCTAGGTTTTCTCTAAAAGATATTCCGAGGTCACCAGGGAATATTTTCCAAGCTTTCCTAGCAATTTCCGTGGACACCTGGGAGTATTGGTTCCGAGGTCTCAGAAAATTTTCCATGGATTTTTTTCCCAGCTAATCCAGGAATATTTTCCCAGCTTTCCGTGGACACCTCGGAGTATTGGTTCCGAGGTCTCTCAAATTTTTTTTCCTAGCTGTCCAGGGAAAGCTAGGAAAAACCTCGGTCCCAATACTCCTAGGTTTTTCCTAGCTCATTTTCCTTGGAAACCACGGAAAATGTACAGCCGGGGAATTTATGTTACCTACATCTCGTTTAAGTTTTGACTTGATTGTACAATATTTGTGGATGTAAAGAGTGTAAAATCAAAGTCGAAAACAGCAATTTTGTCAAATTCAAGGGCAGAAAAATCATGATTTAAGATTCCTATGAAGCTGAAAATTACAAACATGCAAGATCTTATGGCCAGTAAGATTACATGAAAGTTTTGTGTTGATTGATGGATATTTATGGTTGTTTGAGTAAAAATAAGGTCAACAAGAGGACCATGATGGTCCTATATCGCTCACCTGAACCAAGATGATATGAGCCACAGATTTGTTCAAATCAATTACTTGTGACTTTAAGACTGAAAACAAACTTATGGTTAACAACATTGCGTCCAAATTTTGTCTCGGTTTGTCGCTATTTGTGGTTGTTAGAGTAAAAACAGTCGAAAACGGCAAATTTGTCAATTTGAAGGGCTCAGCAAATTCTACTCTAATTAAGCTAATTCAAACTGGTGCAAGATCTTATGTTCAGCAACATTGTGTCCAAATTTCTTCTTGATTGGTCAACAATTATTGTAGATGCTAAAGTGTAAAGAAAGTCCGAAACAATCGAAAACATCAATTTTGTCAAATTCAAGGGCATATAACTCATGACTTTCTAGTCTGACGAGACTGAAGTTCAAGCTCATCCAAGAAATTATGGTCACCAACATTGTGTCAAAGTTTCATCTTAATAGGTCAATAATTGTAGATTCTAAAGTGTAAACAAAGTCGTAAACATTCAAAAACGGGAATTTTGTCAAATTCAAGGGCGTTTAACTCATGACCTTTTGATCTGATCAATCTGAAAATCAAACTCATACATGATCTTATAGTCCCTAAGATTGTGATCAAGTTTTGTCTTGATTGGTCAATAATTGTAGATGCTAGAGTGTAAACAAAGTCAAAAACAGTCGAAAACGGCAATTTTGTCAAATTCAAGGGCGTTTAACTCATGACTTATTGATCCGATCAATCTGAAAATCATACTCATACAAGATCTTATGGTTCCTAACATTGTCTCAAAGTTTTGTCTTGATTGGTCAGTATTTGTAGAAGTTAGAGTGTAAACAAAGTCGAAAACAGTCGAAAATGTCAATTTTGTCAATTTCAAGGGCACATAACTCAAGACCTTCTGGTCTGATCAGACTGAAAATCAAACTCATCCGAGATCTTATGGTCACCAACATTGTGTCAAAGTTTTGTTTTGATTGATAAATAATTGTAGATACTAGAGTGTTAACAATGTCAAAACTAGCTATTTTTTGCATTCAAGGGCAGATAACTCCGGACTTTCTGGTTCGATCTGACCCATAATCGAACTCATCCGAGATCTTATGGTCATACATGTTTTGACCAGGTTTGGTCAAGATTGGCTTATATTTGTAGATGCTAGAGTGTTAACACGAAATTGTGGACGGACGGACGGACAGACGGACAGACGGACAGACGGACGACGGACAAAAAGTGACCACAATAGCTCACCTTGAGCACTTCGTGCTCAGGTGAGCTAAAAATGGTAATTTTGCCAATTTCAAGGGCACATAACTCAAGACATAATATTCAGATCAAGCTGAAAATTGCACTCAGGCAAGATCTTATCAGCACCAACATTCTGACCAAGTTTTGTTTTGATTGATAAATATTTGTAGTGGCTAGAGTGAAAACAAAGTCAAAACAGCCATTTATTAATTCAAGGGCAGATAACTCCAGACTTTCTAGTTCAATCAGAATGAAATTTAGGAATCTGATAGAGGACCACCTAGGGATCATTCCTGTGAAGTTTGATTGAAATCCATCATGTGGTTTCTGAGGAGAAGATTTTTAAAGAAAAAGTTGACGACCGGACGGACGGACGGACGCACGCACGCACGCACGACGGACACAGCGCCATGACAATAGCTCGCTGGCCTGAAGGCCAGTGGAGCTAAAAAAGAGAATGTTGTCTGCCTTTATTGGGAAATAAAGACAAATTTAAGTTCTGCATAGCCCCTGCGAAAGAATTGTTCTAGAACATTAAATGGCACTAAATCTAAAACTGTTCTAGAACAGTTATAGGAGTGCCATTTAATGTTCTAAAACAGTTCTAAAACTGGAAATGCTTTCTTCAACTTTTCGCAGGGGAGATTTGATCCTATGAAAATTCTTAAAATGTTCATCTTTCTGTTGACTAAGTTTTTATCTGTGTTTAAATCTTAAATAATTCATCAAGTGTTGACACTCCTTTGTCTGTATAATAAGCATTTTCTGCATGTTTTTATATGAAATTCCAAACTTCTAACAAGCCGAAACAGCAACAATAATTAAAGCCATATGTATAACTGTTACTTTTCAACGAAAACCTCATAACTGCAGCTTAAAACAAGCTGCAGTTATGAGGTTTTTGTTGAAAAACAATGATATTATCCATTGTCTCAGAGACTGCATCAAAGTTTCAGAGTAGAGAAAGAGACGGTGACATCAAAATGCCAAAACTCAATAAATCAATGAGCTCTTTGTCATAGGTACTCATTAAAATATTCTCAAAAGGAACCTTTTTCAGACAACTCTAATATGACTGTATTTACCTACAACAAAAGTCTGTAGCATAAATGACAACTTATTTTAATGAACACTGCTCATTCGCATTCAGAGAATTATATCTTTCAAAAGTAATATCTCAAGGTAACTTTTGACAAAACTTGCAAAGAAGTCATGTGGTGAAAATGAGGTAAAAGAAGAAAATGCTGAGCATCAGCATGAGCATTTTCTTCTTGTCTCTCAACTTATTTTTTGCCCAATTTTGAATCAATCAGCAATATTAAATGTTTTTCATAATGGAACTAACATATTTCCATTAAGGAAAAGGTAACAAGTCCTTACTGCACTGATGTAAGATAAATGTATAAGTTTCAGGAATTCCTCTTCACATGCTTTTGTTCATGAAAGCTTTTTCTGTTTTAACACAATTGTTGACACATGGTATCCAGTAACTCCTCCCATCTTATAATTATGACCCTTTCAGACGCAATGTCTGGTTTCTGATATCTAAGAAACAGCTTTGGAATACATCCATGGATGGAGACAAAAGACGAAAATCCTGATTGATATTACCAATATTTTCTTAATTTCAAGTAATAAAATATTCTTTCATGCTGTAATTAACAAACAAACCCATGCTTTGTAACATTTCATTATTAATATTGTTGTTGTTGTAAGTTGTCATTGTCTTCATTTGTACCATTTTTAAAATCAACCTATCAACGATGTGAATTACAGAAATCAACAGAGTGTAGCTCTAACCAGTCTAACCAAACAAATATTGTTATGTGGAATAATGAAATTCAAGTATTATCTCCTGATCGAGTAAATCGTGATGTATGATATTATATATTTGAGTGTAGGACAAAACCCCACCAGGACAAAACCCCACCAGGACAAAACCCCCTCGGACAAAACCCCACCAGGACAAAACCCCATCAGGACAAAACCCCACCAGGACAAAACCCCACCAATATATAAAATATAGTATAACAAATTTATGACATAGCAAAAAATATTTGGTAAGGAAAATATTTTCAAATATAAGAAATTTGATTATGTTTAACAATTTATTACTTTATAATTTAATTATTTACTTGAAACTTAAAAAAAATGTGTATTTATTGTATTTTAAAAGCATTGTTTTTATACTTATTTCCCATTATGTGTTTATTGAAATATCCAAATAAGGCAATTTCTCTTTAAAAATGGAAACAATTGTGGGAAAAGGAGAGGTTACAGGGAATGAAATGAAGCCAAATATTATCTTGACATCACATTTTTGTCACCTAAATAAGTCATTTGGCATGCATTATATATCATTCCCTTATCTACGAAATCAATTATCACCTATCATAATCAGGACAATAGGTGACATCAGAAGACTTGACACCTCAGAAGAAAGTAACACTTCTAATTTCAAATAAGTTTATTCCCATGAATCATGCTTGTTAATATTTATCAAAGGCATTATTCAATTGAAACTTTTTTGGGGGAAAAATCATTTCATATTCATGACATTCAGGGATAACTTCTTCATTCATAATCAATTTATGATTTAGCAATAAATACTTTTTTGTTCCAAAAACAAATTTTTAGGCTTCATAAAAAATTCAAAAATTCATAAATCTAAGAATATTTCAAAAATAAATCAAAGATAATATATACCATGGAAAAAATAACATAAGTCCTAAATTATAATAGTATTATGAGTGTTATTTCTTTCCTGTAATTTTTATTCATCAAACATCAAAAATGAGAAATAACTTATCAAAGCATAGCTATTACAATACTTGATCAAATGCAAATTTAATTCTTTCAATAATAATTTATTGTTGAATGATTTGAAAATGAATAAATATAAGACTGGTGGGGTTTTTGTCCGCCTTGCCAATTTTAGTGGTGGGGTTTTGTCCGAGGGGGGTTTTGTCCTGGTGGGGTTTTGTCCGTACCCCTATATATTTAGACAGCTATCTATTCATCTTGGAATTTGGTCAGAATACACAACAAAAGATATTGTGAAGCTAAAGAATACCCAAGACAACACATTATTGTAATAGGATCAACAGAGACATTTTCTGGAACTCAATCTTTGTACTTTTCTTTTCCTTTTTGAACAAAGACTCAATTCTTTGTACATGTTTTTCCTTTTTGAATAAAGACTCAATTCTTTGTACTTTTCTTTTCCTTTTTGAATAAAGACTCAATTCTTTGTACTTTTCTTTTCCTTTTTAATAAAGACTCAATCTTTGTACTTTTCTTTCTGAATAAAGACACAATCTTTGTACTTTTCTTTTCCTTTTTGAATAAAGACTCAATCTTTGTACTTTTCTTTTCCTTTTTGAATGAAGACTCCAATCTTTGTACTTTTCTTTTCCTTTTTGAATTAAGGCCGCAGGCCATAGCGCAGTTGGTAATGCATCTGCCACTCACTTGAGAATTTCTGGGTTTGATCTTGGCCGCGGCAAACATTCTTTCTGACAAAAAATGTCACCCACCAACTGTTTGATATCGTTAACCTATGTGGGCAAGCAGCTGGAGGCTCGGTTAGAAATGTTGTGGTAGTAACTGTACGAGAAACAACAGGAATTCATGGTTAGGTGCTCCAGCCACCGCAATATAACCATAGTAGTTAAAAACAGCATATACTCAAATAAACCAAAACCTTCCTGAATACTAGTAATCACTTATGTTTTCTCCTATTGTGTTAAGGTGCAAAATTTTGGAAACAATTAGTGAAATGAACAGGTTCTGTAAATCCTTTCATACTTTTCAAATATTAAAGACAGTTTATTCAACTTTGTGCATTCCCGAATCCCGAGAAATTTATCAATAATAATGATCATCTAAGAATTGATACTGTTAGAAATCTTAATATTCTAGACCTTCTTCCAAAAAGTGTGTGCTTTACATAAATGCTATTATTCCAAGGCCATTCACTTTGAGTCTTGCACTCAAGATATTCTAGTAGAAATACAATGAAAAGTAGAAGTAATTACAATAAACCAGTTTCAAATTACTATTTTTAGAACAGTTTACCTCATTTGCATAATTGCCCGCTACGGGAGGGCAAAACATTCCACTGATAAGCCATAACTAAGTATAGAGTGTAGTTGAATGGGGTACGGACAAAACCCCACCAGGACAAAACCCCACCAGGACAAAACCCCCTCGGACAAAACCCCCCTCGGACAAAAACCCCACCACTAAAATTGGCAAGGCGGACAAAACCCCACCACTCTTATATTTTATTTATTTTCAAATCATTCAACAATAAATTATTATTGAAAACAAATAAATTTACATTTGATCAGGTATTGTAATAGTTTTGCTTTGATAAATTATTTTCTATTTTTCTCATTTTGATGTTTGATGAGTAAAAATTACAGGAAAGAAATAACACTTATAATACTATTATAATGTAGGACTAATGTTATTTTTCCATGGTATATAATCATGGATTTAGTTTCATTGATAATAATATTCTTAGATTTGTTAGTTTTTTTTTATGAAGCCTAAAACTTGTTTTTGGAACAAAAAGTATTTATTACTAAATCATAAATTGATAATGAATGAAGAAGTTATCCATAAATATCATGAATATGAAATTATTTTTTCAACAAAAAGTTTCAATTGAATAATGCTTTGATAAATAATTAATAAGCATGATTCATGGAATAAACTTATTTAAAATTAGAAGTGTTACTTTCTTCTGGGGTGTTAAGTCTTCTGATGTCATCTATTGTCCTGATTATAATAGGTGATAATTGATTTCATAGATAAGGGAATGATATGAATTAATGCATGCCAAATGACTTATTTAGGTGACAAAAATTAGATGTCAAGATAATATTTGGCTTCGTCTTGTTCCCAGTAACCTCACCTTTTCCCACAACTGTTTCCATTTTTAAAGCAAAATTGCCTTATTTGGATATTTCAATAAACACAGAATGTGAAATAAGTATAAAAAACAATGCTTTTAAAATACAATAAATACACAAATGCAATTATGATAGATCTAGATCAATTTTTTGAAGTTTCAAATAAATAATTAAATTCTAAAGTAATAAATTGTGAAACATAATCAAATTTCTTATATTTAAAAATATTTTCCTTACCAAATATTTTTTCTATATCATAAATTTGTTATACTATATCTTATATATTGGTGGGGTTTTGTCCTGGTGGGGTTTTGTCCTGATGGGGTTTTGTCCTGGTGGGGTTTTGTCCGAGGGGGTTTTGTCCTGGTGGGGTTTTGTCCTGGTGGGGTTTTGTCCTACACTCAGTTGAATTAACCACTTTTTGCAATGTTTAAATTATAAATGCAACCGGTCAATCTTTCCCAGTTACAAATGCCAGATTATGCTGCTAATTTAATGGCACCTGATCTTGTAGTCAACTTGGATAATTTAACCAAACATTATCGGATCCATACCAAGTGGCCCGACATAGACTATCTGCACTCTTATCACTATTTCTTGATAGTGCAATAATTAAATGTGTGAAGAGGTCAACTTGTGTATCTGAAGAAATAATTAAAATGTTTATAATAAATTCTTACCTTTTTCTCAAAGTAACAAGTACAATCATTTAACATTTAAATACATTCAGTTCAAGAATGCTTTGTAGATTGTCTCCAAGTTTTTTGGTTTTTTTTTTCATAATCATTGATACAAAAACTAAATTTATCTTTACGAACTGATTCTTTGTAAAATGACAGCATGGTTTATATAATTTGACTGAATATTAATTCAAGTATACACATAGTCTTTATGTCTAATCTTAATCCTTTCTCAAAATGAAATTAATTTAGGCTACTCAAAATGAAAGCTGTTGTACACAACAAGTTGGAATATAGACCAGATTTATGTACATTATAGCACAGGAAATATTGAGACAAAAGAAGAAAATATTGTTATCTGGTTTTATGTCTTTTGCCTCAATGTTTTCCCACACATATTTCTGCTAGAGACTTGTTTAGATCAGGGTCTAAGCTTTTGTTGTTATTTTTTAGCTTAACCCTTTTCAAAACGGCATAATATTAGGGTAGTCCAAATATAAGGCTGTTGCAGACGACAAATTGATGTTGATAAAGATAATATCTGTGTTCAATATAGCTCAGAAAATATTGAGACAAAAGGAGAAAATGCTGATTATCAACATTTTTCATTTGAATCAATGTTTCCCAAGTCTTTTCCACCAAGGACGTGAAAACCTGGTCTTGTTTGGGAAAGGGTTAACATAAAGTAAATATGTATATACCAGCTTTACTTTAACAATAGATATTTCATGAAAATGTATGTTGTAGGTACTCAGAGTCCTCCCAAGTACTAACAATATAGGGTGCTAAAATTATAAACGGTAATTGGCTTTGTCACATCACCGGGTCTTGAGATAACAGTGTGTTAATTTATGTGTTTTTACTATTGGAGGCATGATAGTAAGGCTTCTTTTGCCTCCTCATGGAATAATTCATTATTGACCTGATATATGAAACTGGTCTATTAACAAACCATTCAAACTTTTAAGTCCCCCATCCTTGCTTTATCTCCTCCAATCCACCATAAACAATGTCCAAGAATAGCTTACTATAAATCTTGAGTACCAATTACCCACTTTAATTTGCATAATTTGCATAATTTATTCCAGATACGCATATAAATTAGGTACTGATAAAAGCAAGTGATGTAAATTCAAGTTACCAATTATCCCTTACCAAAATAAAACTTGACTTTTGGTGTACATAAAAGAAAGTGTTTCTGCAAATACATAAAAGAAAGTGTTTCTGCAAATATTCAAGCAAAGAAGAAAATGCTGATAATCAGCATTTTCTCCTTTTGCCTCAATATTGTCCTGTATGAATATGTACACAAATTTCATATTCATACAATACATTTTATCATATTTAGCAATTTCCAGATTTATTTGACCAACCTAGAATGTTGTCATTTAGGGAAAGGGTAACAACATGTTAATTGGTGTTTGACACCCTAGCACCATTTGATATGCAACATCAGGCTATTAGGATGACCAATACACATGCAGATGCCCAAATGACAGTCACTTGGAATGCTGCTTGATTTTGTAATCTTTAGGCCCTTATTTTCATGTTGAATCAATTTTGGGACAGACAGATTATTTAATTCTACAAACTGCATTAAAATGTCTTATGTCAATTAAAGCATAAAAAGCTTGGGAGAAAAGTAAATAAATAGGTACATATTGGCAATGGAAATTTGAATTATAGAAATCTTGCTCATTATATTCAAGCAAATGCATATAATCCAAGGAGAAATACTTGCAATTTTATTTTGAAACAGTTATGTAATAGCATTGCATTTTTGTTTCAAAGATATTTTCCAGAATTTCAAGATTATCCAAAAAGTTTTCTATCTAAAATATCAGGTAGATATATTATCATAATACCATAAATATTATGGTAGCACCAATGCAGAAAATATTAATTAATTCTAAAATGACTGCATATAAATTACAGAGTAACTGTACCAATTAATTAGGTATTTCCTTTCAATAAACAATTCTGATAAATGTTTGACAATGCAAGTTAACCCTTACCTACAGACAGTGGAATTTTGACTGTTGCAAATTCAAAGATGTTGCAGAAAATAAGTTCAAGAGTATGAAAGTTATTTGACATATTTTGGTTGTTGGGGGTAGAATTCAATGTGGAATATGAAGAAATTGCTT